>BJCM01006004.1:4967-25615 GCA_018326385.1 Flaveria bidentis | reverse complement strand
AAAAATCATACATCCGTTGTTTACATATGTATAAATCTAGTTATACACATGTGTAGTACTGGATTTACACATGTGTAAATCCGATATAACACATGTGTAAAATGAATTTCGTTAAAAAAACGGGAATTTTTTTATTTTTTATTTTTTATAAATTTTTTATATTTTTTTATGAAAGAGGGAAAATTGGGGAACATTTTTGTGTTTTTATTTTTTTATTTTTATGTTATTTTTTGATTTACAAATTTTTTAAATATGTTTTTGTTAATTACAATTTTATCATTGAGAACTAGTGGTTGAGATTGGTTTCTAGAGTTCTCACAAAAAAAACTAGTTCTCATTTGATCCCTCCCCTGTATATATATACATATATATATATATATATATAGTTATATATATACACATATATATACATATATATATATATATGTGTATGTGTGTGTGTGTGTGTGTGTGTTGTACGTATGCATGCTTACATGCATGTATGAATTTACGTGTGAATGTATCCAAAAACATAACCATTTGATACCATTCATTATATGATCAAAGTACTATAACCATGTAAAACCAAACATACACCAAATGAACCAAAATACAACCCAACCAAACATCACAATACAAAGAACATCAAAGAAAACTTAACATCAAAATATAACTAAGTAAACCTTAAACTCTAAAACACGAACATAAGCATCACCTAATATCTAAACTCGGTTTATTATGACAAAACCACCCGGTTATAGAACTTAAACAATAGTTAACATTTTGTTAATAACTTGATGACTCAATGGTCCCTTTGGTCGACACCTATCCATTAGAGACACCAAGCTTGTTTAAAGCTTGACACCTACATCTCTAAAGACTAGCCTATTGATCACCCTAGAACTAGATATCATGATTACACCATTAATGGCCTCTGGCCGATAACCCATATAAAACCATCACCTTCGGTCACTTCATAATCACCCCAACCGCGTACCACCACCACCTTCACACCATTATTCTCAAATCACAACCATCATCACCACTTCCTACACACTTTGGGTCACCATACTAGCCAACATAATCAAAAGCTTCATATGATCACCATTTCCCAAATCATTTTGCAAGATCACCAAGCTCCAAGAATAACAAGCGATTAACCAAAGAGCTAGAGACGATCATCAGCCTCTTTTTCACCCTCTCCTTCTATCAAAATCAAGATTCCTAACTCCTAATCATAAACTAACTAGGTTTACTAGTATATATGTGCTTAAATAACACATATAACCAACCTTTTTGATTGAAATATGAAAAGTTCTTCACAAAAATCTTACACTTCATTTCTATTATCAAAAAGCACTAAGAGAAGTTTTATAAATCTGAAAAGGATAAATAAATATTGTTAACTAAGGATTTCTAATAAAAGGGTTGAAAATATGTATAATCTTGTTAAGAATCAGTTTATTATTTAAATGATTGAGATTGTAGGAACAAATATTGTAAACATGTTTAGAATATTAATAAATAATATTATGCAAATTTTGATACAATTACTATAGGTAAAGTAATTTATATAAATTGTTTGAGTAATTGAAAGAAAATAACCAATTGGAAGAACTAAACCTGGTGAAGGGATAGAAAAATTATATGATTAATCTTATATTTTTATGAGACCTATATATTAATTTTCGAGACCTAACTCGAAGTTATGCTTAAATTACAAATTTTGAAAAAATCTATAATTCAAAAATCAGGAAAAATATATGAACTGTGAGTTAAATCATGGAAAATTTATGCAAAGTATATTAATTATGTTGGAACGGTTTATATGATATTTAGAATTTTTGGATGTGTTCTGTTATTTTTACCCAATATTGTTAGAATGCTAAAAATTATTAAAATTAATTATATAATGATTTAGCACCTCGGGAAATTATGGGACAGTATATATATGGGTATATAAATATTAATAAATTTTGGTAGATTTTAGAGACCCGTAAGTATTTTTCCTAATTTATTCGATTATCATAAGATTTCCAGAAAATAATCCGTAAATAATTAACTTATGAAATTTTGACATAATTTATTAGATTTTTGTATATATGTACTGTAAAAGTTTTGTGACCTAAAAATGAGTATAGCTGCTATATTAATATCTTTATCTAAGGTGCTGATAATTTTGAAGAAATATTAATTGTTTGTAAATGTTTTTATAGGAAACCACAGGAGTAAAATATGAGACTCATAGCTTTATTTTTTGATACCTAAAAGTATTTGGGGGAAAAAGCATACTGTTTATGAGATTGATGCATATATATAAGATTTTTTAGAAATCCTGTCATTTATGTTGCAACCATTAATTCGGATGAGGAACCGTTGGGTAATATAGGTAGCGCTACTTTGGAAAATATTTCCTGCACCAACAGGATGAGTATTGTAATGCTATACTATCTGATTTGTGATTTATATTTGTGACAGTTATGAATTACCTATGTTATAAGCAGGTTTGGTTGTAATAATATTTATATTGCATTAGTATATGTATTTTATTTAGAAATTAAACCTATGATCTCATCAACTATATGTTGACCGTTTAAGTATGCTTTTTCATGAAATCATTATGTCTAACGGCATAATGTTCTCTTTTGATGTGTACAATGGTTGGGGAGAAGTCACGAGGAAAGTTTGTGTGATCTAACTGTTAATTTGTACGATCTCAGCCTGGCAGTGGATGCTCACTTCCATTACTAAAGATGAAGCAGTTAGATAATGTGTTTTGTAATAGGATTATATTATATCAAATTTTGACTACTAATGATATGATGTAATCCTAACCTTAAATTATCTATAATCATGTAATATATTATGTTATGATGTGTTTTATTGTGTTAAATTTTTTATCCTTCTTGATCAATGTGTTTTGAACAAGCAAGTCACATCCAACGCATTTCATGCTTCTGCCGGGATGTGACAGGTAACATGGTGAACTCGTGGGTATAGTTCAACGGGTCGACTCAGCAACCCAACGTGTCGGTTTCGTTCTCCAACGTGAAACCAACTTTACCCGTGTTGTCGATGAGTGTTGATCTCAACACATCAATGAGTTCATGTTTTTCGGACTCACCGGGTCGACTCACGGTAGCATGGAGGTCCACTTGATCGAGTGGTGGACTTTTACTTCATCGTTTGATGATGCTCCGCCACACCCATCGCCTCCCTCTGCCACGTTCACCAACCCCGCCGCTGACTCCGTCCACCTACCGTCACCGGCAAAGTCGCCGGAGAGCCATCGTGAAGTACAAAAGAAGGGTAAAGAAGAGGCGTCGTTGGTGGCAATGACGGTGGGGGTGGTGACCGCCGAAGTGTTTGTTTAGCACTATGTGCCATCATTCTGATATGGGTTTATTCAAAGAAGTTTAAAAGATCTAAAAAGCCTCAAGCTTTTTGTTCTGACATCATCAAAACCCCTAAAGAATTCACCTACAAAGAGCTTTAAATCCGCCATAAAATGCTTCGATTTGAGTCGAATAATCGGGCACGGGGCATTCGTGACTGTTTTCCGGGGGGTTTTCCGGATTCCGGCGAGATTGTCGCCGTGAAGAGGTGTAATCATACCTCAGGCGGTCAAGGTATGTCGGAGTTCCTTCGGAATTGATTATGTTCAAGTTTTCTTTTTTTGTTGTTTTATAAAATTACAACAATTATCCTGATCTAATATAATTTACATAACTAGTCCTCCAAATGTAAAATGACCGAAGTACTCTCACAATTAACCATAACTAGTCCTCCAAATGTCAGGGACCAAACTGTTACAAAAATGAAACCACAAGGCATGATACGATCAAAAATTCATTTTTGGACTAAAATGGTTAAATGTCAAGAACCAAAAATGAAATTTACTATTATTATTATTATTATTATTATTATTATTATTAAAGTTTAGGGTATAAACTCTAATTTAGATAAACTTAAGGCATTAATAATTGAAAATGGGCGGGGGCAAAGTGTAAATTATGAAAACTAAATATAAATATTATAAAACAGCCGATCACCCCATCCGGGACCCTACGCGGCATCCATTCGATGATCTTCTCTACTGGCAAGTCAACACCATACCAAGCTTTTTAATCACCGCAAGTCAATATCGTCTTGTTGTTTAGATGTTCCGCAGGTAAACGATCGTTATACACCTTGTTTCTCTTCATTTCTTGATTCGGTCTTGTCTTCTTGATTCGAGTTGTTTCGGTGACAATAAGTTGTGTTAAAAAATCAATTACGTTTTTTGTATTTTGACCAAAATAATCACATGGGGTTGAGGCAGAGCGGATGCTCATCTTCTATCTGTCAGGGGTGGTGGCGGTGGTGGTGCGTCCACCATAGTTACCACTTTGTTGCCATGCCTCTTCAGTACCTATTTAGAGTTTTCAGATAATTAGATCTACTTATGAGCATTGGTATGTCGATAATGACAACCTTTTGCTCATCTAACACTGATTTGGCTTAAAAATCTGTTGATCTAATAGTTTTGTTGGGTATGTTGGTGTTTTAATGCTCGATTCAAGTGAATTTCAAGGGATGTGATGACATACCGGAGTGGTGTCAGATGCTTTGGCATGACTACCATTTACGTGTAGCAACGACAAGCAACAACCGGTTCTGAGCCAAAACATGAGGATTATTATGGGTCAAAATGTAATAGTTTGTTGATCACGCGCGTAGATTGAAGATAGTAGTTTCACTTGAAATTTGAATTTGAAATATAGTCTAATTTATGAATTTTGAAGTTTTGAAGTTAAATAAAATGATAACCGCCGGCTAGCAAGGTTTTATCCCACTATCGTCGAATACAAAATCTTTTTTAGTCAAGCTACTGGTTTATGAATTCATATAGTCATACTTTCTCTTGAAGATTAGGTTTGAGGTTTATCAGATTGAGCAAATTGGATTGAACCACCAAAGTATTTCAATATGAAAGGGTGTTTTACATCTCTCGGATAAATTAGATGTTTCAATTATGAGTCCTATTAATTTAGAAGATTACACAATAACTAGATAATATTACACAATGAGTTAAATATGTAACAAAAAACTTTTTTTATATTGTTTTAACAATAAAATATATTGTATTTTTTTTAAATAATGTCAATATGTAAAAGTTACGTATGTTTAGAAAAGACGGAACATGAGAAAATGGAACATTACCAATTTTGCTCTAACCTAATCTTGATAGAATATCTTAATCTTTCTTGAAACCTTTTCTTATTCTTTTAATCTAAGTTTATAATTTTATCTAAATGTAAAAGTAAAACAATTTTACATGGATTTCAACCGTGACAAATTTATTCACAAGCTTGTTGTACGCAGATAAATTCAAATTTATTTTATACACGTTAACAAATCTTTCTATTATAATAAAAGAACAACGAAGGGGACTCGTGACAACATCGCATCTCTCCTAACTGAAGTCACTAATTGAATTAAACCAAAAATATATATAATTCACATGTCTAAAATAACATACGTTGACTATCTTCTTTCAATTGAACTCGACTTTTAAAAGCAAAAAACGTACCTTGTATGTATATTATACATTAATTAATCCTAGTACAATTCAAACACTATTTATATAATTAAATAAATAAACAAACCCACTCTTAGTCTAATACAAACTCAATTAAATAAACTAATAATTATCTACTTCTATCTAACCGATAATTATTAATTAATTAAACTAAACTTTTGATTTTACTCTCTAATCTTTTTTTTACTTTATCCATGTTAACCTCTTTTATTCTAAATATCTCAAGATTATACCTATCACCATTCAACCTCTAATTCTGATATTCACAATCACTTATCATATTTGTTTGAAATTCTTCATTTTCTCAATCCTTCATGGATCACAGCCTCAACTCCGGTTATGTCATAGATCTTCTTGGTTTGAACCATTGCTTTTGATAACAATTTTTTTGGATCAAAACCTTCTTGTTTTGTACTTCTTCTCAGATCATTAATTTAAGTCATCTTCTTATTGTCTACTACTGAGAAAAAAAACTAAAAAAATCTAGTCCATTGCTTTATTATTTTTACCCTGCCGTTGAACGAATACATGCCACCTAGTTATTCCGTTTTTCACGCTACTTGTCAGATTACTTCTACCAATAAGAACCACCTCGTTCTTGTTCTCGGTGAGAAGAAACGTCTACCATTCATCCTATCCTTAGAACGCTTGTTATTTACGAATAAAAATTGTTGACACCCATGATCGATCACACTTGCTAACCAGCTAATGATCAACTCCAACTCCAATTATAACAAAGCTATTTCGTCATGATAATTAAGCTATTTTTGACAAGAGGACGAACGAAGATGTGACAAAAAAGAGAATTCCTTTTATTAGAAATCATAATTGTGGGTAAGCATTAAGACTAAAAAATGTACACCCACACCCACCACTAAACAAATACAAAAATCATCATCCACAATGCTCAATCCCAACACCAATGACTAAACATTCTATTTCAAATACATCTGCTGGTAATGCTAACAAACCCAATTATCCAAAACCAGACCCGGATGTATCATCATCTATGATTTGCGTGTGACTCGTAAGACTATTTTTAGCATCTTCACCGTCACACGTTTCAGTATAGACAAATTCAGTGTCACATCAACACACCACAACTTCTTTTTCTATCCCTTTGAGTGTGTTCATCGCATCACTCCACAGTATTTTTTTTTATTAATGAAGATAATATTAAGAAATAAACAATGATTAATAAAAACATTGTAACAATTATATTTTCCCCACAATTATCAAATACAAATACAATTATAACTAATAAAGTCGACCCGTTAGTGGTATCAATATCAAATACAAATTAATATAAGATGTCAAACATCCCTACCCACTTAAACATCCATTTATCTAGGCTGGGAGGAACATTCGTGTTCAAATCTACCTACAATTAACTTGGTCCCGCTAGTTAGCAAGGTTCCCGGTGTTTTCATTCAAAAGCACTTCAGTGGCCTTTGTGAGTTCTCACGGAGTCACGATCACCAAAAAATCCACAAGAAAGCATGTATACACGAAACATGGTTACATCAAAACCAAACAGAAAACGCAAAATCAAAATAAGAACTTTGTCCAAATGTTTATCTCATTGGGCACAAATTTCATTTCTGATGGGTTATTCATATGTTTCCAGGTGAACTAGGATTTAATGAGGTCTAATGCTTTAGACTTATAACTCAATACATCCATGCCTTAAAAGGATACTTAGAAAGGCCCAAATATTAATTTAACTATTAAAGAATTACAGTTAGGAATCCTTTTCCATAATGACTGTTTGGTTCATAATTTCGAATGACCAGTGAAAGAAAGATGTATCATTTTTAATCATTAAATGGGAAATGAAAAAAATATTATTTATCATAAAATGGGGAATATAATTGCATCCAAAACAAAAAATACCAGAATGAACACATGAAAGTAATAAAGATGATAATATTAATGCTAAACATTAGAGAATTATAGCTAAAAGAACATAGCTAATCTGATCTTCTGTCCTGCTGCAATCTCTCATTGTTACGTTTTGCCTTAGCAATCCTTTTTAAATACCGGAAGAGGAACTTAACACATAGAGGGGGTGCTTGGATGTGTGTTTTTAAGTAATAATCTTGACTTTAAAGGATCAAAATCAAACAATCCGAAATAAGGAGTAAAGTTAAGCACATTTTAGTGATGTTCCATTTTATCCTAAAAAATTCGTTTTTGATGCAATCCATCTGATGTTTTGGCCTAAAGTAAAACAGACGACGTCACAACTTCGATTCACAATAACCACAAGAACTCACGTGTTTCAACCAACAGCACTACATGTATAGGCCAGTGCAAATCAGTTACGGCTACACGAACACAATTCTATTTTAACTCTCACTGAGACCCTTTTCAACCAAGAACAGTACTCAAAAACATGTTAAATTCTACAACTTTAGCTACATAAAAGCCTACAAACAACAGCGCCATGATCTTAAGCAAACTCTTCAGCACATGAGATATGAGTTCTATTTACAACTAAACATGCTTATGAAACAGTTAAATATGACAATTAAACATGTACTCAACTGTAAATTTCACGATTATCCTTCGCAAACTCTTCAGCTGCAAACTTCAAGAATTCCCGAGCATAATCATTCATAAAACAAGAAGCATCAAACTTGTTGTTTGGGAGGAAATTTGCATTGACAAAATACCCTTTTGAATGCAAATATTCAGCAAACACAGCCATATCAGATGACAGCTCCTTAAACTTCATCTTCTTTCTTACACTCTGTTCTCGATTTCTCTCTTCGATCACCACTCGAAATCAAATTCGATAACTTTTTCAAACCCTTTTCAGATTCTTGATTCTGCCCCTCATCTGATAACCCGACTGCTTCTGCAAAAAAGTGAATCCAATGCCATTGTCTCTTTAACTGAATCTTTCTCATATCTTCTCAATTCCAACTCCAATTCCCTCAATCTTTTCTTGAGTTCCCTTGTCATCTTCATCATCTTCGATGATAAGGGGCTCCAATGGCTTCTTATTAGGTTCCTATTTAGCTAATTCTTGCTGGAATTGAGACAAAAGCGAGATGTTTCTAGTGAAAATTGAAGTGGGTATCAAAGATTTAGTGTGAATTGAAGGAATCGAAGGGGGTTCAAGAGTGTGCGAATTTGATGCAACCAAAGGGTTTTGGGGCGAATCATTTGGTGGGTTTTAGTGTCGAGAGTGCTACTTTGATTGTTTTATGGTTGATTTTGGTGCGGAGTTTTCTTGACGAGAGAAAAAATATGAAACATTTATATATTTTTATTCTTTTTTTTATTTTCTCTTTATATTCTTTTGATTTGGAAAAATTGTTTTTAGTCCTTATATTTCTTTCATTTTTAAAATTTTATGTCTTTTCTTTTTATAATTAAATTCAGGAACATAATTTTGTTTATTTTCTTTTTATTAAAAATACTCTATAACACAATTTTTTATTTCTTTTCCTTCCGTTTTTTTTGTTTTCTCTTCTTAAATGAACTCGAAAACATAACGAGCATTTAAGTCACTTTCTAATTCTCGTTTTTATAATTACATTAAAAATATTATTTTTTTTGTTATATAATATCTTTATCATTATCTTTTTTTCCTCTACTCATAACAATTTTAAAAAATATTAAAAAATTTATAAGTGTTAAAATAATGTTTTCTCAAATATAAATGTAAACAGTAATATTTTATCTTTCCTTTACTCACAACCATTCCTTACAATAGGGCACATGCTCACATAAAAATAAAGAGTTTACTGTGAATGCTCTAAAAAGAAGTGTGATTCAGCCGAAAACCACTTATTCTCTGGTTTGTTTTAGGGTTGTTTGGTAGGCTTTAATGATAATTAAAAGACTACCTTTAATGATTCATAAACTTTTAATAGTTAAGATGTAACATTAATGTTAAATGATTAATAGATACCATTAAGATGTTCTCCGTTGCGATGTTACCTCAACTAAGTGTTTAAGGTGAGACATCTAAAACATATAAATAAGATGAAGTAGTGAGTTCAAATCTCACTTAAAACAAAAATGTTTAAGATTTAACCAGCTAGTTTTTTCAGTTATAAGTTTTCTTCTAAAGAGGTTGGGATGAAGTCCAGGCTAAAAAACAAATCAAGTGGCCCGATTTAGACAGCACCCACCATCCTCCGAAATAGAACCATACAATTATCACTCAAAAAAAGTCAAACACTAAAAAAGAAATAACGTTAATTAATAAAGTTCAAAACATGTTTTTCGCTTTTACTCCTTGTTCTCCGCTACAACCCGTAAAACATTAATCATCAAAGCAATATGTTTTGTAAAAAGTTATGATTCAAATCCTCACAATGCACCTCTTAAACACCACTTCAACAACGACTCAAGGATGCTTTGACTCCATGTAATCATCTGTCGTAAATGACCTTGTAAGCCTCAAGGATGATTAATAATGTTGTCCCTCTTAAGAATGCTCTTACATAAATATAGAAACATTTAACTTTTAATAATTTGATTATCTATTTAATGTTTTTTTTTCTGACTTGCAAATTCTTAAATTACTACTATCTAACTAAAATTGTATATAAAGTTTTTATGTTTTGATTCACTAACACAATACCTCATTGAAGGAAGAAGCAAAGAACATCGATATTATTTACAACGGGAAAATTTAATCCACGCAATGTGAAGGAACCATACAATGACCTTAACACAATTAATAATGCGTTGTGGCGCGTCTACAAACATGTTACGTTCATTGCTCTATTGACACTAAACGTGGTTAAACATATAAAAGAAAAATATTTTGATTGGTTTTGCTTTTGGAGATAAACATAAAAAAAGAACATTATGGCTTGCATGTGCCTGATAACTTCAAAAAAATACGTAATTTAGTAAAGAGTAAATTAAAACGGCAATTTAAATTAAAGTAAACATAGCTTAAAGTAAAAGAAAAGAAAAAAATCAAACATATATGTAGACAATAAAGTTTGAAACTAACAATACCTAACCACTCCACCACATCCAGCCTTTTATGACTAACTATCAAAATAAATATATCTATTGTATCTAATAAAAAAATTTCTTTTACCATTTGTCGATATCTAAACCTAACATTCTGTCATTTGTCATTCTTATAGACAATCTCAAATTATTTTTCCTTCATAATAATTAAAACACTCAAACTAATTTCTCTCTCTTATTATAAATTAATTTTATTAATTGCTACATTTCTCTCTCTTATTTAGATTTTTTAAAAACAAACTATCATTTTAAAAATAGATTTTATTAAACAAATTAAAAATCACATCTTTCTATTAAAATATAAATAATAAGAAATAAACCTTTTTGAAACAAAATATGGTTAATTCGGTCATTTATTAAAAATATAAAAAGTGAAGTTTTCTAATATTGGTCTTATTAAAACAATCAAAATAAGTACAAACCAGTTTTTTAATAAACAATATATTTATATATAATAAAATTTTATAAAAAGCCTATAAATGAATTTTTAACAATGAAACTATTTAGATAAAAGAGTTAAAAAAATAGTATAAATGTTTTTAGTTCTTGAACTATTATGTATATATAATTTTAATCATATCTTATGTTAAAATATCATACTATAATTTTTTATATTTATTATTAACTACAATTTTTTATTAAATAGGTTTGTAGACTATTTATCTATTTGGCAGTCTATCTATCCATAGATAATTAAGAAAAATTAAAGATAAGACATGACAAAATGTAGGTCTTATCACACTAATTTTCTTATATTTCTCTATTATTATTATTAATTATAATGACTACTAATAATATTACTCATACCATTTTCAAACTAAAAATATATAATTTAATAAATAAAAACCTATTTTTTTAATTAAAAACACAGTTTTAAAAACAAAAGTTTTATAAAATACAGAATAGATAGAGCTTTTTTAAAGAAAACTCATTTTTCTCAAAACAAAATATTTATAAACCATAATTGTTTTATAAAACAAAATTTTAAAAAATATTATATATTTTTATTTATTTACTTCAAATAATTATTTATACGTAATTATAATCGTACTTTATCTTCAAATATGGTTTGATTAATTCATAATTCTTTATTACTAATTTATTAATATTTGAGTAAATTACACGGTTGGTCCATGTGGTTTCATCAAAATTTGGGATTTGGTCCCTGATATTTAAAAATTGCATAGATGATCCCTGATCTTTAGTTTCTCTTTCTTCTATGGTCCAAGACTCTAATAGAGTTAAATATTTAACATTAAGTTAAGCATGTGAGTTTCACACTAGTGGTATTTTTGTAATTCTCACTAGCCAATTAATACCATATTTATGGTCATGATCTTGATAACCATAAACATCATACGATCGTGATAATCATAAAACCTCACAAGATCATGGCAACCCTAAAACCCTCACAAGATCATGGTAACCCTAAAACCCTCACAAAATTGTAATCTTCAATCATAATTGATCTTTGTCTTATGAAAACAATGGTTATTTGGCATGTAAGAAGCCTCTTTGAAGATTTTGGTCATGCCCTTCATTATGGTATGTTTTTACGATTACGGAAAAAGTGTTATTCGATCTATCTTCTACGATCTCTGTTCTTTGTTTTTTACGTTCTATGTTCTTCGTTTTTACGATCTTTGTAATTGCAAGTTATTCGTTTAGTACGACCTTCGTTCTTTGTTTTTACGAGTTATTGGTTTATTGGGTATGCTATTATTGTTCATATTTGATCTGTATATTTGCATGTTCTTTATATTATGCAATTGTTTTCAACTTGATGGATTAAAAAAATTCCAAACATGTATATGATGTGCTCAACCTGTTGGATTAAATTTTATTATGAAGCCTTCACTTGAGAGCTAAACTTATATTAATATATTTGTTTAAAAAATAATGAAACTCACTGATTTCATGTAAAATAAGTCATATGTTCACTAGAATTTCACGTTATTACATACAATATATTTGAATTAAACTTACTAATTTCATGCTACTGTAACCTTAAAAAGAGATTAATGAAGTTATAGGGATTGAAAAATTTATTGATTTTATGTACTTTAAGTCTTGAAGTTTATTGAGTTTCAACCATGTGATTGGTCAATAAAATGGGGCTTGAATTCTTGAATAATTTATTGGAGGTTGTAACTTGAATAATTAATGTAATTTGCATGTTTGGTTGTATGTGTATGGTTCGATTCAGTCCTTTTGATTTCATTTGCAGCCTAAGTTTACCATATATGGTTCATGTAATCGTCCTCTATGATTCATGTTATTGCAAGTTTAATGATGCTAATGCTTTGAACTTTTATAGGAGGTAATGCTCTACTTTTCTCATTACAAATCAATCGTGGTGGACAATTTGCAAGATTTCCTGGAAGGACATATCTCAATGGTAAAATTAGTCATATTGATTTCGTAGATGTTGACGTATTTTTAGTTCATGAGTTGAATGACATGATTATAGAACCAGGATATGGTACTGAAAAGGATGTTGTTTACTCGTATTATAAGATTCCAGACAATAACCTTGATTTCAGTCTTAGAGCAATTGAAAATAACAATGATGTAATTAAAATGATATAATATGTGGGTAAGTATAAACCATTGAAGTTTACATAGAGCATCAAAAAACAATCTTGAATGACATGATACAAACTGTTACCCCAAAACATGCTCTATCTATTGGATGGCATGATTCAAATGCAAGTGTTTAAAATGAAGAGAGTGATTGTCATGGCAATTGCATAGAAATGGTGAAACAACAAATATATGTTCATGCCATAGAAAGTAGAAGACAATTGCATATCACTAGAAATGATAAAATTCGGTTTAGGGTAATTTGTAAAGAAAGCATGCCTCAATTTAAAAATGATGTAAGTGCTGATGGAGTGGATGGGTCTAAGGGAACCTTAGATGGTTCTAAAAAGTCAAAAAATAATACACAACCCACTTGTCCATGGGTATTTTATGTTTTCAATAAAGATGAAACTTAGAACGTTAAAACCTACATCAATGTCCATACTTGTTCTTAAACTAGAGATGTGAAACAGTGCACTGCTAATTTCTTGGCTAAGGAAGTTCAGGAATCAATTCTACCAAACCCTAATATCCTTATAAAAGCACTTCAACATCAAGTACAAAAAAAGTTTGAACTTCATGTCTCAGAACAGAAGATATTTAGGGCTAAAGTTATTTCAACCATGAAGATCCAAAGAGATTACTCATATCAATATGCACTATTAAGAGACTATTGTTTGGAGTCACAAGCAACCAATATAGGCACCACTGTGATGATAGATGTTGAGCCCTGTTCTGATCCAACTAGTCCTACAAGGATGTTTAGGAGGATTTACATATGCCTAGGTGCTTTAAAGAGAGAATTTATTATGGGTATGAGAGAGATTTAGGGCTAGATGGATGTTTTATGAAAGGTCCATGGCCTGGTCAAATATTGACAATTATGGGTGTAGATGCAAACAATGGCATATATTCAGTTGCTTATGCCATTGTGGAGGCTGAAAACACATCTTCTTGGACATGGTTCTTGGAATGTTTAGGTGAAGACCTTGGTTTGGATTCAAGATCAAACTTTATATTCATAAATGATAGACAAAAGGTTAGTAATTTTATATACCAAATTCATATTAGTTATAATTTAACATATTTGTCTATATTTTAGGGTATTATACCAGTTTTGGCAAAGACTTATCCTTCTACTGAACATAGATATTATCTAAGACATATACATGAAAATATGAAACAAAGTTGGAAGGGTAACTTGTATAAAGATTTTTTGTGGAGAGCTACAACTGTAACTACAATCCCACAATTTCAACTAATCATGGAGGAGTTAAGGAGACTAAATCAAGATGCATATGATTGGTTGATTGCTCTTCCACCTAGACATTGGTCTAGATCATATTTTACTAGTTAGTTATGTAAATTTTGATTAGTTATTGCGTTGGATATCAAACTAGTTCTATGTATGCAAACTAATTTATTATTCTATAGGGAGAAGCAAATGTGATGTTATGTTGAACAACTTGTGTGAGGTTTTTAACAAGCAACTTGTAGATGGTAGGGACAAACCAATTATCACATGTTTGGAGTATATTAGGGAATACATAAGGAGAAAGATCGTAAATGTTCAAAAGATAATTGATAAGAGTGAAGGGCCACTAACACCAACTGTTGTAAGGAGAGTTTTTAATAATATCAAGTTGGAAGCTACAAAATGTAAAGTGTCATGCATTGGATCAAACAAGTTTCAAGTTAGTGATCATAAAGAACAATATGTGGTTGATGTTCACTAGAAGGTATGTTCTTGTAGGAAATGAGAATTAACTAAAATCCCATGTAAGCATGCAGTTGCTAGTATGTAGAACCTGGCAAACAATGGTCAAAAAGTAGGGATTCTAGAATCTTAGGTTGATTCATGCTATTGGCTAGATACATGGAAAATGGTCTACATGAATAAGATTGTCCCCATGAATGGCAGGAAATTATGGCCAAAATCTCCATGTCCAACAACTCTCCTCCCGCCTAAACATCACAATCCTATCGGCAGGCCCAGAAAAAAGAGAAAGAAATCAAGTGATGAATTGACTAGATGTATAACTCAAGAAGGAAAAATGTCAAGGGTAGGTCAATTAGTCACTTATAGTCAATGCAAGAAAAAAGGTCATAATAAGAAATCATGCAAAGGTCAAGAGGCTGTCACTTCAACAACAAGAGGGAAAGAAAAGGTTAGTTCTAAGTGAATAGGGAATGGGAAAGCTGGCACAAAAGTTAAAGAAAATAATTTTATCAATTGAGTGACTTTTGTGGTGTTTAGTTTCTATTTGTTTAATTATTTTTTATGTTGTTTGACTCTTTAAGAATTTGTATTTGACTTTTAGATGGCATTTTAGTCTAAACCATGTTGACATGAGCATTTGGATGGTATTTGACTTTTTAGATGTTATTTGACTCTTTAGAAATATGGTTAACCACTAGTCAGCTTTCACCCTAAGACCTTTGATCTATATATATCCCTTTCAGTTTATAAGGTGGTTAAGATGGTGAATAACTCATGGATTGTTATTTATGTTTCTTGTCATTTAAGTTAGGACTAATAGCACGAAAAAATTATGAGTAAACATTCATTTTGTTTATGCTTACAAATGTTTTCCAACAATATTTAGTGTATGAAAAAGAATGATAATTGAAGTAGACTTTGGTCGAGTTTTGCCTCGTTAATTTGATGAGTTCAATCCACTTGACCCGTTTCTTTTTTATCTATTTTTTAAAATTTACATATTGGTAGATTAAACCTATTTTAAGAGAAGCATTTTGGATGGTGTCTGGCTTTTATCTCAAACTAGTTTAACATAATTGCATTCAATGCTACAACTTAAAAGGCTAGATTATCTTAAATGATTATAAGTTTTGAGCCTACTGATACAAACTTGACAACAAAACAAACATGCTTAATATATTATCTATACTTATTTCAGCAACCCAAGCTTCCAAACGTTGCATCCACCTTATTAAGCTAAATTAACATGTCTTCTAGAACCAAACGTTTCCCTTACAAGAACAAGATCTCCAATTGCAGAATAATTGGTTAAATTACAAGTTGTATAATAACTACTTACCCATTCAACTTAAAGAAGAAACAATAATTGTTGCACTTGGCATTTGTGAGTTGCTGTTGTACAAGGTTGGACTTTCAAATCAAATTAGATAATTTGAAACTGGGATATCAAATCAGTAATTCATTATAATCAAATTAACTAAGAGCATAAATTTCATTTCATTTGGATATAAAAGTAATGCACTTTCATTAAAGCATCACGCTTTCATATATATGATTTACATAAGAAATTCACTTCCATTGGAGCATTAATGGAAGAGAAGCAAAATTGCATTGGTACTACAATTTCAAACATATGGTGTTTAATTAAGAAAATAACATACAAGTAACAACATCAGACTAAACTTTAACATATACTCCGGTCTTCTTTTTTCAACTTCATTTGTGTAGGCTTTGATCAGTGATGATTGATAGACCTTATCAAAGCCCCATTGATGAAGTATGTCGACCCACGTGAACCCTAATACCATATTAGCAAAGCACCATCGATGAAGTATGTCGACACACGTGAGCAAAGCACCATCGATGAGATCCACCTGGATTTGAACTCGATCAAGAGGGACCAACCTTGAACTGGATCAATAGGAACCAACCATCGATGATCCGGGTTATAAAGGGGGGGGTTGAGAAACGAACCATATTAAAATGACTTAATTATCCTTGCTTTAAATAAATTAACCATTTGGATTTAACAAAAGTTAGGCCTTTGGACCAAGGAAGAAAGAGAAATAAAATATTAGGGATCATCCAAGCAATTTTTAATGACCAGGGACCAAAACCAAAATTTTAATGAAACCACAAGGACCAACCATGTATTTACTCTTAATATTTTGTTTGTTCAACTCGTGTAATATACGAGATACTAACCTAGTTTATTCTATAGGAAAACAAAGATATGAAACCACCAACCTTTGAAATTGAGAGTACAATCAATAATTGATCATTCAGTTTTTCCAGACAAGACCGGGTAAAAAGAAACTTCTTATTAATAACGGCATAAAAACGGAGAATCAAAAAATAAAAAAGAAAACTCTATCTAATAACCTCACATATTATAAAAACACTCATCATTTAAAACTCTTAAAAAGTTAGTAAAATGCCATTTTTCATTTTTCAAACTATGTCTAATAACCACTCACATTATATATACACAAATAAGTACTTATACATAAGCCAATGAGTTCCAGATCAAATGGTTTAGGAGGAGGCACCCTATGATTTTCCAAAGTGAAGGTCATGAGTTAAAGTCTTACTAGGAGCAATATGTTCCTAGTGAGGCAAGGGTTTTACCACAATGAGCCTTTTGGTGGTGGGTTTCCCTTGGAATGGTGGGCGAGCCGGGTCACCAGCGCTGTCTTTGTTCGCGGGCGTGGGTGGCCTTTCGCCATTGGGTTTACCCGGGTGACCGGGCTTAAAAATTATTAGTTAGTCGTTCAAAAAAAAGTACTTATACATAAAGTTAGTAAAATGTCATTTTTAGATGATTTTCTTTAATCATATGCTTCCATGCCGTTGTCCATGTAGTGTTATAGTTTCGGAAAGCCACCAATATGATCGAACCTGTTGCAATTTAATTTTACAAAAATATATACTGACTTTTAGGTTGTTTAGAAAATATAAGAGACTAGATTGTAGCATTCAAGTTCGGGGAAAAAGATGACTAGACTACTTTTTAAATGGTTGATTTTGAGTTGAAGGTTAGGTTTTAGCTATGTGGAAAATAATATGACTAGATTGTAACATCCAGGTGTACATGATATTTTCTAGTTAGTTTTGATTTGAATCCTAAATTTTAGCTGCTAGTCTAGATTGTAGTCTCCAACTCAAAATCAACCAATTGAAAAATGCACTGTGTAAATGAAAGTTGTAGTATCCAACTTAATACCACCAATTAGAAAAGGTTGTGTACTTAAATGCTAAAATTTAGTGGCCTCCTTTCTCAAACTTGAAGGCTACAATATAGTTATCTTCTTTTATAACATCCATAAAAATATGACAATGAGCCTTAGATCACTTGGTTTGAAAAAAAAAACACTCCATAGTTTTTCAATGTGTAGCTATGTAGCGAATTTAAGTCTCATGTGATACAATATGCCACAAATGGGCCATAAGTTTTACTACAATCAGCCTTTGGGTGGTGAGTTTCCCATGAGTTCGAGTATCACTTGGTACAATATGCTACAAATGGACTATGAGTATTACCACAATAAGTCTTAAGGTGGTGAGTTTTCCTATGGGTTCGAGTCTCGGTGCAATATGCTTTAAGTGGATCATGAGTTTTACCACAGTGGATCTTTGAGTTGTTGGTTTTTCCTGATGTGGTGGGATGGTCGGGTGCTATGTTCGAGGGGGGGTGGGTGGCCTTTCGACAATAGATTTACTCGTATGACAGAACATATAGTATTCGTTGTTCGTTTAAAATAACATCTTTAACGTATAGTTCTATACACTATAAAGTTGTAATGACTTTTTCAGCAACTTAGGATTAGAGCTCAACTACTATTTTGATTTGGCTTCTATTATATTTATAGAAACCTTTAGAACAATTCAATTAACGCATAATA
This sequence comes from Flaveria bidentis, assembly GCA_018326385.1. Taxonomy (NCBI): domain Eukaryota; kingdom Viridiplantae; phylum Streptophyta; class Magnoliopsida; order Asterales; family Asteraceae; genus Flaveria; species Flaveria bidentis. The sequence goes on along the minus strand of BJCM01006004.1, from coordinate 6,846 downwards.
AACATTCAGCACTCCAAAAAATGATTAAACAAATGAAATAAATTATCATAGTACATAATAATATACCAAAAGTTAAATGTATCTTATGAGGATGTATTTTGACGACTTAATCTTTCATTTTACTATTTCCTATTTTTGTCTAATTAATTGGTGGTGAGATGACATATAGACTTTCTTTCTATATTTGTACTATAAACACATGACCAATTTACATGATTTTTCATAAATTTACAAAGTTCCTAGAAACAAGTTAATTTTACACTTCTAACCGATCATGTCTCATTATCTCATATTCAGTCTCTTGTTGGCAACATGTTCGATCGCCTTTGCTTTGGACCCTAGTGCTCTGCAGGACTTCTGCGTAGTTGATCCAAATTACAAAGGTAAAAGATTAACATAATTTTTTGGTTTTTGATAAAAGTTGTTTTGAAATACCAAAGAAAAAAGTAAGCAAAAATATGTAAGTAGATAAAAAAATTAATATTAGAAACTATTAGAGAAAAATCAGATTATATGTTAACATTACTGAGAAAAAAAATTATCTTAAATTTGGTGAGAGGAGCAACTTAGTTTAAATTTGCTTCTCAAACTAGGGAATTGTCAAATAACACAGAAGTGCTCATAAATTTTTTAAACCATCTAGCAACATGAAAATTTATGGTTATATGGTATGCAATATCTATACATGTTCATAATAAGTTTTTTTATATATTTTTATGTAGTATTTCATTAATGGTGTGGTTTGTAAAGATGCAAAGTTTGTGCAAGCAAATGATTTTCTCTTTAGAGGACTTCATATGATGGGCAATACGTGAATGACATGGGTTCCAATGTGACCGCAATAACTGTAGCAGAGTTACCAGGATTCAACACTTTAGGTATCTCCATGGCTCGTATTGATTTTGCTCCTATGGGTATCAACCCTCCACACACTCATCCTCGGGCCACTGAGATGTTAGTTGTCATCGAGGGTCGTATTCTGGTTGGTTTTGTCACGTCTAACCCTGAAAACCGCCTCGTTACGAAGGTACTTGAGAAGGGTGACGTGTTTGTTTTTCCACAAGGCCTTGTTCACGTCTAGAAAAACATTGGACATAGGTATGCTATTGCTATTGCGGGTTTAAGTAGTCAAAACCCAGGTGTTATTACTATTGCAAATGCTATTTTTGGATCAAACCCTAATATTCCTGGGGATATTCTGCAAAGGCCTTTCGAGTTGACATCAATATGGTTTATCAAATTCAATCAAAGTTCTAAAATTATATGTGATCATAAAATGTTGGTTTCTTTGACTTGTATTTTTCAGTTAAATAATATTGGTTTGTATTCTCCTGTAATATTTTAAATTCTCATGTTATATTTCAAAGTGAATAAAAAGTCTATTATTGTGATTGTGATTTAAAATTTCTTTGTTTAGTGATCAAATGTAGTTTGTTATGGTTAAAAAATAAAAATAAGAAAGTGTTAGACAAATAGGTCAAATTATGGTTTTGATAAGTATGAGAAATTACACTTTTTATCCATACTATTTTACTTAAATAGTAAATTTCACTACTAGAAAAACTGGCATAGATGATGGGTAATGCGTGTTATCTTTAGAATTAGATGGCGAGCATATGTGCATTAAAGAAGTGGTAGTCATAAATAGAAGATGACACACATCTACGCGTCATCTCTTATGACACGCAGAAGATGACGTGCATTTAGTGACAGATGACGTGGATTGCGTGTAAAGAAATGTGTAGTCATAAATGTCAAGATAACGAGTGTGCATGTGTCATCTTTGTGAATTTTATGACACATTCAAAATGATAGGCAATGGTTGTAATATATATATATATATATATATATATATATATATATATATATATATATATAT
>BJCM01006003.1:3479-17647 GCA_018326385.1 Flaveria bidentis | reverse complement strand
TATATATATATATATGTTTATAAATGTTATAAATTGTTTAAATGTTTAAATCATTTAAATGTTTAAATTATTTAAATGTTTTAAATGTTTATAAATGTAATAAATTGTTTAAATAATATAAATTGTTTTAAATTAGATAAATTATATAAAATGTTATAAATTGTTATAAATTGTTTAAATTATATAAATGTTAAAATTTTAATTAAAAGTTTAAAATTTTCTTTGAATATAACAAAAATCCAAATAAAAAAAACCGGTTTGGGCCCGAACCGGTTCCAAACCGACCCAAACTGGTTTGATAGGTTTGGGTTTTTAGGATTTGAAACCGGTTTGGACCCGAACCGGTTTGGACCCGAACCGGTTTGGGGCCAAACCGGTTTGGGGCCAAACCGGTTTTGACCGATTTTGACCAAACCGGTTTCAGTTTGGGACCCGAACCGGTTTGTACAAGTCTACCATGGATGGTGTAAGGATTACACTTAGAGGCTCATGCAACCAAAGAGCCCTCAACGTGCACATGTGAAGCGCAAGGAAAGTACTTCGGAAGATTTTATATAACTCATTGAATTTTAATAAGTATCAAATCTTCTGAAGGCAAAGATGAAGTTTTCTGAAGCTTCAAAGACAAAGTCTTCCGAAGTCAAGACGGATTTCTTTCGAAAATAGAGAATGCATGTCTTCTTTGACATACTTTTGACAAATGCTGAAATACCTTTCCGTTGCCATCTCTGAATAACCGCCAACTAGCATGAGTTGGTTAAAAGTGCATACTTTTGCCAACTATAGATTAAGATGTTGAATCTATAACTTTCCAACTATTTACTTTTATCCTTTTTGTAATAGATAAGAATGTGAGCTATGATATGTCATACTCAGTAGTCAAATCTTCCTTTTGACTCTACATTGATCTTGTTGTCTAGATTAGTGTTTCCAGTAGGCCTTCAAAGTATGACCGGAAAGTATCTCAAGTACTTGTATCTTCATGTAGGTTTTCTAACACTTGTAAGAACTTGAGAGCAATATATATCATTCTTGAAAATCATATTTGAGTGTTCTAGTTTACTAACACTTGTAAGAACTTGAGAGCAATATATATCATTCTTGAAAATCATATTTGAGTGTTCTTGTTATTGTTCTTTTACTTGTGTTCATTGTTTCATCTAAGCCGGTTCTCTATTTGATCTACTAAGTGTTATAACTCTCCTAACATTGTGAAATTGTTGCATTGACCCCCTTCACCGGTTCTGCAGATGGAATGACCGATAACTGACAGCTACGAGCAAGTTTAGGTATATTCATTCAACGATATTCATGGTGCATTGGTACAAGTTAGTTGGATTTGATACTATTGATATTATCTTTCTTAAAGAACTATATAACAGTTGATTTTTGTTGTAAAAAGATCATGTAAAGTGTATTGTTTTGTAAAAAGAATTGGCGTCAAAGTTGAAATTAAGTTTAAAATCTCAAGAACACACTAATGTGTTATGATGTTTATGATTGTCTGAGACAAAATTTTGTTATTGGATCTAGAAATCTGACTATTTTATTGACATGATTCATTATGTTGTAGCTTAAAGTTTGAGGATGAGATCACCCCAAAGTTGAAGCATGCTGGAGCTGGTATCATATCTATGGCTAATGTTGGTCCAAATACAAATGGAAGTCCGTTATTTATCACATTGGCACAAGGCAATCACATAATGGTAACCATTTATTATTGTAATCATTTTGGTCCGTCTCTTTTTTACTGTGGTTTCTCTGCAAGGTTTGAAGCAAACATTGTAGAACTTCAGTAGTATAAGTATGGGACAACAACAATTGACCTATTTTATTAGTTGATTGTTAATCTTTTGCTTGACTCCAAAGGTATGCTTAAATTTCTGCCATGTGATGAATGTTATGGGTGTTTTTCTGCTTGAATTTTCATTTTTAGACATTAAAGTTAAGTTATTTTAAATTGTGATGTTGTATATGTGCTGCTATTCTTGTTGCGCTTTTGAGCTCAATCTTGGAGAAGCATACTTGATATTGTGTAACAGTTGTACACTATTAAATAAGCATTTTGTCTGGTTTTCTTATCAAGTTTCATGTTCATGTTCTTAGGTTAGTAGTTGCAATTTTAACTTCTCTTTTTGCATTTATTTCATATAAGTCTTTACATCCTATATATGTTTGAGAATTTACATAAAAATATTTTATGTTAGATGTCTTTATTGAATCTATTAATTAATTTGTTGGTTATTTAAATTATTCTTTTGAGTTGTAATATTAGATTCAACTCAAGCTTAACTCCTACTGTAACGCACAATGAAGCTCCGATTAACTCAAGCGACCAAACAAATCTCATGCTATCTTGATGGATCCAACAGTTTAAGCGACTAACATTGTTGTCGTTTCTTTGTATAACCGGGAGCATTATCGCTTTCACTTTTGTGGTTTGAGGGCCAAACTTATCAAGGACTGAACTCAGCTCCGGTAGCTTAACATGAAAAATGACTGAATTACCATCGCGAAGCACTATGGAAAAACCTAGTTGTATTAAAAGATTGACTGATGTTACTGAGAAGAATATAAAAGCTTTATTAAATAATTTCTTCACATTATGTTTCAATGAAAAAAATCAAATAAATTAGTTATAGAACGTTTACTTAATTATTTTTCTATTTTTATTTGAAAAATACTTCATACTTACTCATTTAATCATAAATAAAAAAACCCTATACCTAACTTATGTTAAATTCATATACTTCAATTATATAATTAAATACAGAATTTGTATAGATTTGAATGTTTAAAACTTCCTTATAAATTATAAATTATAAATTATATGTTATGTTTATGATGTTGTTCGATATATGACATAACATATGTATGTTTTTTAACTGAACTCAATGTATTATTTTTTGTTTAAAACTATGTGGCGTTCAAGACCCAAAACATGTGATGATTTCTTTGTTTTTAATCGATTCCATAGTGTGTTGAGATGATCCTGCAACAACGCAAAGGTTTCTATAACTAATTATAATGAAACTCACAAACATCTTACTCACTTAAAAAATAGGCGTTAAACATGAATGCTACGATAAATGTTTCGCATGTAATTTTTTTTTGTCTATGATCTATCTTGATATTGAAAGTATGTTTAGAGCATGAGATATTAATATTATAATAATGTCGAGCTTGTATTTTTGCAACTTGCTTAAAGTAAAGTGTGAGGAATAACTTGTTAAATATCTAAGCCATACCGGATATCAAGTTTAAGAATTATACTGGGTTGTAGTGAACCCTATTAGGTCGTGACAAGTTATAGTGTGTCATTCTTGTTTTAATGGAATGTATTGAGGCTTAATAGTCATAATGAGATGGACCATGATGGATTTTGTTAGGCTGTAAAAATTGCATCTATGTTATAATGAGTTATACACATCTTAACAAGTCATATCGATCCCAACTGATTGTCATTTACTAATACTAACCTTAACTAATATTTACGTTAATTCACGATCGGATCACATATATCTACCACTAGGTTAGATGCATGTATATTATACGAGTTGAATCATACAAAAATTACAATGAATAAATATCTTATATGATAATAAGTTATTATTTGATTTTAGAGAGCTAACATGAAATAAATCTATCATGATATTGAATTATAACAAGTAATTTAATTGCCTAAAATAATGAGGCGGAATGAGAATGTTGGCAAAACAGTTTATGGGTGGGCTTAGAGTTCACCGCGTGTCTCTTAAAATATCAATTCATTTAGTAAAAACATTGAACCACACATGCATGTTTCAATGTGTTAAGTCGCAAAATTTTGAGTGAAAAACAAATAAATGTTTAAAATATGAAATGTAGGGAACGAACGTTGAAAGTAAAAAAAATGTTTGGGCTAAATTATAAAAGATTTAGAAGTATTGTTTTAAAATAAAAAAGCTAAAGATTAAAAAAGATGTGGGTATAACCTATTATGCAAATAGTACAATACATGATGCATAACCATGTTGATAATTAGTATTATATAAATTAGTTAAATTTATTATTAAATAATGTATTTAACGAAGAAAATTATTTGTCAGACAAAAGTTAACTTATATATAATGTTTATAATTTAAAATTTATAAAAAGTAGAAACGTTTAAAAGGTTTTTTTCTCAATTTAGGTGTTTTAAAAAGTAAATCAAAATAGATGATTGAAAAATATTTATGCAGAAAGCAAATTTTAGAAACTTTAAAATTGACATATGAAAACTCAAAATCTTTGATTATTATAATTTATATATAGACTTAGATATTTAAAAATTAAGACACATTAAAAAAAAGTCCCAATATACACTAGCAAGTTCAACCAAAATCAAAAAAAATTGTTTAACACTTTAAAAAATAACAAAAAGTATTTTTAAAATATTTTAAATTATCTAAAACTTAAAAATATTTTTTGTTATTTTCTAAAGTATCAATCGTTTTTTTTGTTGGGACTTAGTGTTATTAGGACTTTTTCATGTGTATTGTTTTTATATTATTTTTACAATAACGTATATCTAATTATTGTAAAAATAGAAAAGAAGAAAAGTTCGGATACCCAAATCACTATCTGTATCTGTATCCAAAATTTCGGATATTTGAACTTCAAATATCCGAAATTGCAAATACGAATAACGATACGGATAGTGGTTTTTACTATCCGAAAATTTCAGACATTCAATGTTGAACACCTAACATAAAGGCAACGAGAATAAAGCGACGTAAAATTACTTTTGACTTATTGTAGGCATGTAAAATATATAAATATTCCTCAATAGACACATGCATGACTTAACTGTAAATTATTGAAACTAAAAGACAAACATTTTAATTATTGAAACTAAAAGACAAACATTTTAATTTTATGTATTAATAAATAACACAATTTGTAACTTACTCATTCTTTTTCATTTTGCCAAAAGTTAATCCGTTGACTTGATGTGTTTTTGTCTTGCTAGCATCGTTTCTTATACACATGTTTTGACTTTTATCTCTTTCATATTTGAAAGAACACATCAAATACGTAAAGCATCCTCCTTTGACTTATATCTTATATTTGTCGAATTGGTGTTTTTGTAAAACCCGTTTTATAAGATCTCATGAAATGTAATAAAACTTATTAATTGGATAAGTGAAAATTTGGTTTCGATGTTTGTTGCTAATGAAGGAGTGTCATGTTTAACTTTGTCTCTATATATGACATTAACAATGTTGATGATTTGCTACTCTTAAACATTCTGTTGAGTTTTAAAATTTCTCTAAAGATGATACGGTTGATTCATTGTTTGATCATGTTAGTGATCGTATGTTCCTACTTTTAACACATTTTATCATATTTTTTTCTTGAAAATTGGTGGACGATCCACGACCCGACCATCTACCCTCCATGTGATGTTTTTTATTAATCTTTTAACTGTTTAATTATGGTTTGATCTTCGAAGGTACACTATTTAAAGATAAATGCATCTTAGAATAACATCTAACTTATATGGTTAGTTTTCTAACATTGTTAAAATAAACATTTATAGTAGGCATGTATACAAAGACAAGATTGTTCGAAAGTAGATTGTGACTAGAATAAAGTCTTTAGTTTGAACAGAAGAAAATTTGGCATATCCCTCTCAAATTTAATATAATAATATATGTATCCATCAAATGATCATAATGTAAAATATATTAATCAATTTTTTTTAAAATATATATACCTCAAGTAAAACTTGTAGAGTATGAAGTCTAAGGAGAAAGAGGACGATATAACGATTGTATTTAATTGCATAGTTAGAATACAAATTCGTCATTATTTTAAAGGTAAATTGTATTTTAATCACTTAAAACTTAAAATGTCACTCATTAGTTGATAATAATACATACTGATTTGATCAATAACACACATAATTTTTACTTTAGTTGTCAAAGATAAGTCCAATAACAAAATCATCATATTTTATTATAATAAATAAATGACTTTATCTGTTACATGTCGTCTTTCTACGGATCAACCTTTATTTTTCATGTTCATTTGAGCTATTTCATTATCTCTTTCAACTTACAAGCATTCCATATTTACATGGTTGTAGGGTATTCACATCAGATTTTACATTTTTATTCTTATAACTAGGTTATTAACCCGTGTAATACACGGATCAAAAGTTATATATATATATAATTCAAATATGTAAACAAAAATATTTATACTTTGTCGTTTTTATTTAAAATCAATTATATAAAAATAAGAATTTGTGATCATAAAGTTTAAAGGGTTAAATAAAATTTGAGATGATTGATATTATAGATTTAAAATTCCTAGAATGATTGGTGGTAATTGAGGTAGTTAAAAAAACTTTAAACTTGGTGTTCAAAAAGATTTAAAATAAATAAAATTTTCAAGTAATAAATATAGAATGATTTGTAGAGAATTTGTTAAGGAAAATTTAAATGAAAAAGTTTTTATGAAGTGAAATCTAGTGATGACATGTGTCATCATTTGTAATTACTTATTAGTATAGATTACATTAATAATATTTTCCTCTTATTTTTAATTATATAATATTTGTTTATATTTTATTATTATTTTTTTTTCTTTCATCTATTCACAAATACTTTTAAAAAAATTATAGGAGTTGAACAATGTTTTCTTAAATATTGGGATAAACTATAATATTTCTTTATTAATCACTCACAATCACTTATAATCATATTTTATAATATAAGTCATAAACTCACATAAAAAAATAAAACCTAAAACCTACTGAATCAAGCAACTCAAATAATATTTAAATTATTCAAATGTATCATGTATTTTATGTCACAATATGTTCTATGTTACATGTTATGCTTCCTGTAATCAATGTTTTTGTGATGTTCGACCGTGGATCGGCCCTCTAACCGGTCCGGTTCGTTATGATCCGGTTTTAGGTGGTCAAACGGACCAGAAAACCGGACTGGTTTTTTTTATTTTATTAGGTAAAAACGGAGTGTTGAACCGTAAATTAGTGTATTATCTATACAAATATAGTTAAGTTTTATATGTAACTATAAAATACATATATAAATCATATATAAATTACTTATATTTAATTACATATATACTATATATATAATATACTATAAATATAATTATGACGTCATCCGATTTTTAAATTCGGTCCGACCACCAAACCAGTAAGATGTCCGGTTCGACGTCCGATCCGTTAAAAACATTGCCTGTAATTGCTCAAATCATTGTATATGTATCATTGCACATAATTAATGGAGCCACAACTCAAATTCAATATTAAGAATCACCTCTGATCGTACATTATCATAATTATCGTCTTATCAGTTTGGTTCGAGTCTAAAGATCAACATACTAAAATAGATTCTCACACATACTAAAAGACCTTAAACTAGTGAATGAATACAAATTAAAAAGATATCACATGTCGAAGAAAAGCATAAATGTTAGTCTTTTTGGTCTAACAACATAAGTGTGATAGTTTGGGTTGGAAATTTTAAACTCTCGAGTTCAAACTTAATTTAAGATAATTTTATCATAGTTATAAGTTTATTTCGTGATAACATATCTTAAAACATTAAAATCAGTATAGATAAATTACATTTCATCTGAGGAATATCCATTTTAAAAGCTGAGGGTAATTCAACAAATGTCAGAAATATACAAATGAGAGGTGTGCATCAGTTCAACACAAATATTTTGACCATGAAAGATGTTTTCGCAGAAGATTCCCACCTTCTCCCAATTGTCTCGATGGTGACCGACAACGACAATGACAATCCGACTTTTTAACGTAAGATCCCCCAAAATCTCTGCTTTTGTCGTCAACAAGGTTTTCTTCACCACCAAATACCACTTATCAATTAACTCTCAAATAAATCATACGTACGTATGGAGCCTCCATCGACGGCTCACTGACTATTCAAAATTAAATCAACAATTCCTTAATCATTTGCCCATTAATCCATTAATAATAATAATAATAATAATAATAATAGTAATAATAATAATAATAACAATAACAATAACAATAATAATAATAATAATAATAATATTAATAATAATAATAATATTAATAATAATAATAATAATAATAATAATAATAATAATAATAATAATAATAATGTTTGAACTTTGAAACAGTAGCAATCGTTATCACGCGTCTTAACGACTTCCACCAAGCTTCTGAGTAACAACCCTAACATCAAAGCTACGCGTTTATAATATTATTAATATCAAGATCCTCTTTTTTCCACGCACGTTACACGTATATTTGATGTTTGACTGGCTGCTTTGTTGTCAAATGTATGGAATAATAATATTAACTTTAGGTCTTGTTTATATCAATAATGAAGGAGGATATTTGAGGGTTTTGTGGGACTTTTGGATTGTTAATTGGTTAAAGAAAGTGGATGTTTGAAGCATAGTAATTTGGGTTTGGTTTTTATTGAAGATTAGTGATATGATAACTTTAATCATAACCCTAAATGCTTTTTGTTTAATTTTAAAAGCGTAGGTAGCGTCTAATACCAAACTAATTTTAAATGAAAAACTAAGAGGACCCGCATAATATATTTTTGCATAATGCTAGGTAGCTACAGCATGAAACGCCGTTTCAAAAGAAAGCTATAGCATGAACCATAGAGCATGTAGTTTAGTGGTACTAAGATGTTGGAATGACGGGGGTTGAGAGTTTAAGTTTCATTATGAGTAAATGTGGTAGAGATTTAGGAGTAAGTTTAACGGTGTTAGTTCATTATTCAAAAATAAAAGATATAGTAGGAGTTAGAAAGCCAACTAGTTATACGATTACATTAAAACAAAAAGTATGAAGTGTTTATTGGTTTATCGTGTTTATATACTTAGAAAATAGTTATTAAAAAATACTTGAAAATAGTTATTAAAAATGGTACTTTGGCAGGTGTCTTACATATAAACGCGGTGTTTATTTATTTAATATTTGTAGTTATATAGATTGGGATATAATTCATATATTAATGGTGAAAGGTGTATAGTCCAACCAATGTTGTTGGAAAACTTTTATTATATTAGAGGAAATCTAGTGTACTCCTCTAATTAGTTTGGTTTATTCCCTTTCGTTAATAAGCCGTTCATTAATCAAATCACCTGCTCTTATAAAGTAATTTTTTAAAGTTGTAATTTTGCTTCCTTTTCTAATAAAGACGAATTTTCAAAAAGTAAACGTTTTATATTTTAATTTTATAAGTTTTTGTCTTTCCTTTATGGCTTTGTCTTTGTGTAGTCAAATAAGTCTTTTCCAAATATATCATAAAGCTATTTTAAGTCATCTTTTTTGTTTCCCCTTTGATAAAAAAATATTTTTCAAAAGATAATAGTACATAAACCATGAGTTATGCAAATATAAAAATCAAAACTCAAATTTGATCCGCATATCATGGTTTATTGAACTAACGAAAACACATTTTATCATAAAAAACATGAGTTAAAAAATAGATACGCGAATCTGATTCACATGAGGTTTATATATGAGATAGATGAAAATAATTTTTTCAAAGAAACGCGAGTATATAAAAATTAGACACTCAATATATAAAATGAGCTAGTTAGCTTTAGTTTGATTAATAATTACGTGGCATGAAAAAGATTTGATGGTATATCCAATGCACTTTACACTTGTTGATATTGAAAACTCAAAAGTATATTATTTTAGTGATGAACCCACACCCGCCCACACTAACACAATGAACACTGCGTTACACGTAGTTGTTCTACTACTGTTCATGATTGTATATAATTCTTGGTTGACTTGGAAGCTTCAAAGAACTTTCAACACACCTTCTCTATAAATAAGGTTTTGCATTGGCCGTTTAGATTTTACTCATGTACCATTAGTTGATCTTAATAAGGTTGTTATTTGATCAGTCATTTTTCGGGTGTTTGATGGTATTGAAACGACCGTTAGGCGAGGGGGAAGGCGATGGTTATGTATCTCGTAATCATAAAGGCAAACAAAAAATTGTATCATCTAACTCTGAGTGAGTGATTAACATTTTATATCATTTTTGTTTTGTTTTATTTATTTCTATTTGATTGTTTTAGTTATTTTTCGACATGGTTTTGTTTTCTTGGAAGTTTTGCTAGAAATGTTATGCATGGGCTTTGGCCTCAAGATTTAGCCGCGACTTTGGAACCATTGATTCGAGGATGGGTAACATCAAAATTCAAAATTTCAAATCTTTGTAACTTGTTTTGAAACTTTTTATCAGTTTTGAATACATTATGATTATGATGTGTATGCTTTCATGTATTTACTGTGTGCCTGTTATTAATTTGTGTGATAGGTGCGTGAGGAGGTGCAGCGTGCATGTCAAAGCTTCTGTTGTTCATCACCAAGGTTAGATCTCTATCTTATATAGAATTGTATGTTATAATTTATATATATGTATCATGTATGTATCTGTTTTCTCATGTTGGATATGATCCTTTTTAACATTATTTCATATGATCATATCGTTTTTGTGACAGATCACCCTTTAATGCACTTGAACCATGTGGCATGACGTCCTTGCAGCTTCGTTTCCAGACGAAGTTGCCTCAGATGTTGTTCACAGGAAGCAAGTTGGAATCTGAGAACAATGGTGCAGTTAAAGTGGTCTTATTTGATACCAATACCAATGAAATAGTATCATCTGGACCCTTAAGCTCATCAAAGTTACAGATTGTTCCACTTGATGGTGATTTCTCTGCTGATGATGATGAAGATTGGTCTCAGAAGGATTTTGAGGCCAGAATCATACATGCTAGGGATGGTAAAAGACCGCTGGTGGCCGGAGATCTGGTGGTGGTTCTGAAAGATGGAGTTGGAGAGTTGGGTGAAGTTTTCTTTACGGATAACTCGAGCTGGAGGAGGAGTAGGACGTTCAGGTTAGGAGCTCGTGCGATTTCTGGAGAGAGAATCAGGGAAGCGATAAGCGAGCCGTTCATGGTGAAAGATCATCGTGGAGAATGTAAGTCTCTCTTCTGTGCCTCTTCATTGGTCCCAATGGGTCCGTCAAAGCACGTGTCCAATGGGTTGGGCTGACCTGTAACACTGTTTTTATCCTTTTCTTGGATTTAGTAAGTATAGAAAGTGCCTAATTTGATTGCAAAGACCATATAATTACAAAAAATATATATATATAACTTTTCTTTAAAGTCATCCGGGCTTTAGACCCGTTTGACCCGTTAGAGATAAGTAAAAAAGAAACATAACTTAAATCGACCTATTTTAAGTCAAACAGGTCGAAATTGCCTCTTCTGATTTTGTGTGGTCAATGATTGAATTGGCCTTGTGATGGCCATTGTGGCTTTTATTTCTGTATCTTTTTGTTTTGACAGATTTGTTAAGAAAGTGATTAGAATGATCTTATACTTTATATTATAAAGTGTAAATCTCTGTTTATAAAAAGGCGTTTAACTATTGGTGAAGTTTCTAAAATACCCCTGCAGTGACAAATATGAATTCTGTTATCCAAAACCTATGACATCAGTATCTATTTCACAAACTAACAAAGTAACAAACTGACATTTTTTATTGCCTTAGCATACAAGAAGCACCATCCACCAGCTTTAGATGATGACATATGGCGTCTAGAAAAGATTGCGAAAGATGGTGCCTTTCATAGGCGATTGGGGTCACATGGAATACGCACTGTAAAACACTTCATGCAGATGTATATTACTAACGAGTCCTCACTACGCAAGGTAAGATGACCCGTTTGAAGTTAATGTCATTATCTTTCAAGTTCCAATGAACGGGTCACTTAAATTTTGTTACGGGTACCTCAGATACTTGGTGGATCCTGTAACAAAATATGGGAGACAATTATCAAGCATGCCAAAGATTGTGTTTTAGATGACAAACTGTATGTATATAACTGTGGGGCAGAAGGGATTGGGCTCTTGTTCAATTCTATTTTCAAGATTGTTGGGGCCACATTTGATGGCCAAAATTACTTGTCCCTTGAAGAACTTGCTGTTTTTCAGATGGTTTGTGTTCTACTCCAGCCTTGGTATAGTTTGTTCTTATGTGGGCTGAGATTAAATAATGATCATTTATGGATCTTCTGTTTGTTTGGTGTTCAGCCTCTGGTGGAATCTTTAAAGCAGCAAATTTACAAGAGTTTAGATGGGATGTTACCGAAGGATGATCTGTCGGTATTTGGAGCCCCGATTCTAACATCTGGTTTACTTGGTGGCCCTCATAGAAGTGGTGGTAATTTGCTTTTGCAGAATGTTAACATCCCACCTTTGCTCCAAGGTATGTATGTAAATCATCATTCTTTATAGATTATTACTGTATGTTACCCCTGACAATCGTAACCTTTTTTTTTTAAAGAAAATTGTTGGTTCATTCGAGTGTACTCAACTTATACAACGGGTTAAAATGAATCAAAATTTGTTGACTTAGAACAAGTTCAAAATGGGCCAAACCACCGCCTCCATCGTTGTCACTAGCATCCTTAACCGTAAATAACTTAACAATAACGCATTCATTCACTGCTAATAAGATTGTTTCATGCAGATCCCCAACAGTTGCAGCTGGTTTCACCCCCATACATGTATGGTGCAGATAACAGCACTCCATCAGAAATGTACATACCAGATGATTCTTTAATGCCCTTTTTTTCTCCAGCTTTAAGGAATAGCTTTATATTTAAAGATTTTGTAAATGGTCCTTACGGTGAAGGATCTAGTTCGGGCTCGGGTATGGTGTCAGATGAGCTGGGACCCGCTTTCGATTATATCAAGGAAGTATGAACACTGTTTCCTCAGAGTAGGTGGCGCAAGCTTCGCGCGCGGTCATGAAGTTATTTTCTCATGTAACAAGAACTGCAAAGTTTTACTGATATCTCAAAATTTCTCAACTTAAATTTGTTATTGCTAACCACAAGTGGTTGGAAGTAATAACATGATATGTTTCTTTGTTCTTTAAATATCTTAATTGTATATAGTTTTGTAAAATGGAAGGAAGATTAGTTGTAAAAGCAGTTGTACCAAAGTTAGGAAGTAAGTTCTCCTGTATAGGTGTATTTTTGTGGTCGTCTGCGGTCGCCACTGTTTACACCCTTTACAATTTGATGTAAACTAGTTTTGTATGATAAAGCTTTTGTTGTTGATTTGAATATGATTGCAATTGGTGCTACTGTAGATAGGGGATTCACAGTCGGGTTTGACTGGTTTTCGTGATAGTTTTGGTTGAAATGCTAACTACAAACCGGTCTGGTTGATTGGTTGGTTGGTTGGTTGGTTGGGTGGGTGGGATGCATCACCATAACCAGTCAGTGGCGGATCTAGAAGAAAATTTTAGGGGTAACGTAAATTTTTATTTACCGTACGTTTAGTGGCGGAACCAAAAATTATTTCCTATTAGGTCACTATTTTTTATAATTAGCTTCTAACCAAACAACATAAAAAATTTTGGGTTGTTCGATTGAGTCGAGTCGGATCAGGTCGGAATAGACGTAATTAAATTGCATTGAATTGTTAACAAAAATACAATACCAAAAGAAATTATAAAAAAAACCTTATATTTTATAATGTTCCGTACGCGTTTCATCTTTTGATATACTTTCTTTTCACAGTAAAACGATTCATGCCCTCTAAATTTTAAGTTTAAACAATTACTAGAATCATTAAATTAAACATAAAACGTCCATAACGAATAAATAACCATATAAGATGATTCATAGTAGATTCATATTCTTTACATCATCTATTTTTATTTTATTATCATTTACTTTTACAATTGAGTTTAATTTTTTTTATATAAGTTTAAATATGAGTTATACTCTCATCATTCTAACAGCATCCCATAAAGCACATAATATAACTTACAATGCATATAAATAATTAGTATATATATAATTATTAGTTTTGGGCTTATTAGTGTATTGGGTTGAGTAATGGGTATGTTGGCTTTTATGTTAATTGGTAATGGGTATGTTGGGTTTTTATATTATTTGGTAATGGGTAATGGTTATTTATGTTTTTATAGAATGTATTGTTTTTTTTATAAATTATTAGAGTTTTATTTATATAATTTAATATTTTTATAAAGTGTTGAGTTTAAATTTTTTTTAGGGGTAACGTGATTTATTCTCAGGGATAACGTAAAAGCA
>BJCM01006002.1:0-13278 GCA_018326385.1 Flaveria bidentis | reverse complement strand
TCATTGGGTTGTTTTACAATACGCTTCCGCACAGTTTAAAGTTTCTACTTTGGTTGATTTTATTTAATTATGGCATATAGAGTCGTTCTGAGTAACTATTGACTGTGATCCTGGTTTGTTCACACGCCTTGCGGTAAAACTCCGCACGTGGATTTTGAGGGTGTGACACCTGCCGACGGTGTTCATGGTCCATTCCAAACCCTGTTCATTTTATAAATGCAATTATTTCGGTTGGTGGCCTCCTATTCAATTCTTGCTTTTACATGTTTTCTATATCAGGGCCGGCCTCGAGAATTCTCAAGAGATCCGGGGTTCGGGACAAGAATAAAAATATTCCCTATAATATGAAGTTTAATTGATGTTTAAACAGAATAATTTGTATATAAAAACCTATAATACGACGATAATTGTTATAAAAATAAACAAAACAAAAGTATCCAAAATGATCTAATTTACTTACGCGAATCAAAAGGATCTCCTAATGCTTTTGAAGTAAAGTTCTTAATCAAATCTTCATAATTTATACTCTCCGATACATGTTGAATAAGGTTTTCCTTTTTTTTACATTAAGGTATTAATATGTTATATTTGGTATAGATGAATTAGGCAGATGGTATTGTGTTAACTTGTTTAAAATATCAATGGACTCTAACATAAAGTTAATAAGCTAAAATAATTAAAAATTTGTTGGTTTTGTTAGTGGGTTTATTAATAATTAATATAATTTGTTAAAAGTGTATATTTTATAAAAAAACTAAAACTTTTAGGGCACTGAGTAGATTGGATCCTGAGTTAGTGGCTTTATATGCTAAAATAATTAAAAAGTTATTGGTTTTGTTAGTGGATTGGTTGAGTTAGTGGGGTCACAACATTGACGCCCCCGACCAATCTAGCAATTAAACCATAAAAAAAAGCCTGGTTCAATGGCATATACCACACTTTTAGATGTCATATGATCATTTCGCAGCCCTAAAATTAATAAATTTTCATCATAAATCTTAGAGTAAATTACACGAATCATCCATGACGTTTGCTCAAATTTCACATTTCGTACTAGGATTGAAAAATTACATATTTAGTCTTAAGATTTGAAAAAACGTAACACTTTTGTCCCTAGGTTAACCAGCCGTTAAACAATTTCGTTAATTAAGAGTAAAATAACAATTTCCCCCATTGTATTAGAACACCAAAGCAACAATCCACCTTGCCACCTATCGTTGGCAGGCCAACCACCACCATCACCTTGTTAACCCCAACATAAACAAATCAAATCAAACCGATCTTGCCACTACCAAGTACCAATGCCGCAGGCCGCTGTAGTGGTCCTAGACCCTTCCCTTCCTTTCTCGTTGCGGTTTATAGTCAGAGTTGTAGGCGGTGATGGTGTTTTGACATCAAAATTTTGTGCAGTGGATTGAATGAAGAAGATGAAAGTGAGTAACATATTAAGGTGGAGAAGAATATTGATGCTGGGGGATTGGTGGTGGTGGTATTAAGTTAACTTAATGAATTTTTATTGTTTTAACTGAGAGGGTAAAATAGTCATTTAACACACGATTAACGGTCTTTTTATAACGGTCGTTAAGACGAGGGACAAAAAGTATTATATTTTTTTCAAACCTTATTAATGTTTTAATCTCAGAAAAGAAATGTGAAATTTGATCACAATCCAGAGACGATCCGTGTAATTCACTCTAGAACTTTCTCGTTTCCCAGAACTCAACTAATCCTCAATATGTTTTAACATATCATACTATATATTTACATATATCGGTTTCTTTAGTTTGGAATTATGGCTTCATAAGTTGGCCACTATAATTTTAGTGGTTTCACAAATTGGACAAACAAAAAAAAAAAACAACCCCAAAACTTCTTCATGGAACGATACGTGTGATTCTTTTTTTATAATTTGAGTTGGTATGGTTTTATAATTATTAATTGTCAATATTTTATGAAGGGTTGGAGGCGTTGGTTTACACACAGTTTGATTGTTAGAACCCACCCAAAGTTCTATCATCACACTTCTTTTTTTAGCGGTTTCATTAATGTTTTTCCTATAAATTTTCTTAGTTATAAAAAATAATTTCTTTAGGCTTCTTTTATTTCCTTATCAACTTACTTTTGCTCATTTCAATAGTTTCGTTTAACTGCTTTTTTGGTCATATCAGTAATTATTCTTTTAATGGTGGACAACAACCCTCGTATTACAATTTAAGAAGCATATATGTGAATTCAGGGCCATCAAAACAACACCAAATCCATATTCTTATACCACTTGCTTTTGATCAAACAAATTAAGAAGCATATATCGATCGTAGAGCCAATGAAAACTAATAAATGATCAATTTTACAATATCTTTATGCATGGATTATAACTTTATAAAACTCAAACAAATTTATTAATCGCATATACATAAATGTGCTCGTTTAAGAACTATTAGTTTTTTAAAACTGATATATACACACTCGCTCACATCCATCTAGTTACATGTATTACAACATATGTGTCCGGAAATATCTCATGTGTACCGGAGTTAGACATGACACATCACAAAATAATCAAACATGTTTAAAATCATACTTGAATATAATCTTTGTTACGTAACACTAACACTATTCTACTTCACACGTTACCATTTGTATTCTTTCTCATAAAAATCTTTAGATTTCGTGTTTGTGATGAAGAAAACAAAATTTATTGCTACCCGTTGTACAAAAGATGCCAAAAGGTGTAGTGTGGCATTTTTAAATCAATTAAATAAGGCTATATCATTTAAGTTGCGCCTATCTTTATATCATATGAAGTGACAACTCGTTTATAGGTTGATTTGGAATATCAAACCTTGAATTTGTTAGAAAAAATGTGCGACAAGATCGCTTCATGTCGACCAAATTTGGTTTAGAACGAAGATTTTCCGATCTCATTCATTCATTTATTTATTTAGTAATAATTTATATTTATTTATTAATAAAATCATCACAAAATAGGTTTTTGAACGAGAAAGGAACACTCTCCACTATATTTCTAAAATCACTAACCCTAAGTTGTGTAAAATTAAAACCTAATAATCATTTTCTTGAAGAGTATATCATCTTGCTAACAAAATCTCTTTATGATAATGATAGAAATAGACACGCCCAAATAAATTGTGATGGTGTATGAGTATATCTAGATATTGTTAAAATGTGAGACAAGATGTAATGAAATAAAAGAAATGTAATGTTCAAATCAGACAATGATAAAAAAAATATTTAAAAAGGTGTATATAAATGATGCAAATAATACATTTGTAAAAATTTATTATATGAGTAGGTTATATTTTTTATTATTTAACAGACATTTGCCAAAAGTGGTACTTTTATGCTCCTCTTTTTCAAGATAAACTAGTGTGATGTATTTGTATATGAGTATATATAGCATGTACGATACACTTATAGTATGCAAGTACATACACGTGTGATATAGCGTCTGGAAGAAAACAATGCCCCGGATTTAAAAATATCTAGGCTTACTAAAATATTAGTGCTTTTAGGGAAAATGTTTTGTTTCGTCAAACCAAACCATATTTTTAGTAAATTTGAAATATCTTTAAAAAAAGTAATAATGCAACATAGTTTAAATTTTTTAGTAATATAATAGTTTATAAATTTGAGTAAGAAAATAGTATATTCAAGCAGGAGTTGTAAAGTTGTGAAAGAAAACCTTAACACATTTATTAGTAACACACTAAAAATTACAAGGGTTATTAAACTAACTACACGGTAAAATTTAACGTACAATAAACAACCACATATGTTTATAACGGTCAAGTTAGTATCAAAATCTATACAATATAAAAAAAGTTTTAAATTTACCACATGTAATCTTTATAGGCATTCTAATATTATTTTTCCCTTAAAAATGTATTATAGTTAATTAAACATTTACAGTAATTTCTCTTTCTTACTAAAAAACCATTTAATTAATTACTACCTCTTTTTATCGTCTACATTTTTAAAATTAGGTTTTTTTTTTATTAATAGATATTATTAAGAAAATTAAAAATTATATATTTTTGTAAATTATAGAAATAATTAAAAAAAAGTTATAACATATAAAAATTTACAAAAACACCAAACTTCTTTTGAAATAAAATATTTTAAATCATTCTTCTTATAAAAAAATAAAAAAGTGAAATTTCTTAAAACAATCTTATCCAGAAAAATTAAAAGCTTAAGAAAAAAAGGTTGTTATTTATTTACTTAAAGTGGTTATTTATAAGTCATTTCAATCATATTTTATCTTAAAATATGGTTTATAATTTACAACTTTTCATATAACTATTTAATATTTTATTTATTCAACTCGTGTAATACATTGTATACTAACCTAGTTGTTTATATTCATCTATTGTATATGAAACCAACTAAATTAATAGGAATAATTAATTTATAAATAAGTAGTTTGAATAAGATTTAATATATATTTCATTTTTATTGTTTTAGCTTTCTACGGTTTTTAATTTAAGAATTAGGTTGCAGGATTGATTTTGACTCCCTTTAGCTTTCTATAGTTTTTTGCAATATTGATTTAGAACCACATTTAAATAGTTAAGTTTTAATATTTGACTCATTTAACTTTCAAGTCTAATTGTTTAACAGTTTAATCAAATATTTTAAATAACAAAATGCTAAATAAGTTATCTAATTATAGTATAGAATTCAAAAGTTCGAGAACTTCTTGAAATAAAAGTATACTCTTTGATTTAAATTCTTTATTTACTAGTATACTATTTCATACTTACTTGTTTAATTATTCTGAATTGATTACCCACATTTGTTTTAGACTTACCTTGTGTGATAAAGCTTATAAATGTTAAACCAAAATCAAAAGTGCGAATGTGGTGTATCTAAAAAGGGAAAAAAATTACACAAGCCCCAAAATTTGTTTGCTTGGGGCCTCCAATTCGATTAAGTCGGCCCTACAAATGGCAATGGATGAAGGTATTTGGAATCTTGCTGTTGAAATGGTTCGTGAGAGGCTGGCGTAATTTGTTATTCAAGAAAGCTTGATGTTTTATCAGTTTGACAATTGCGCTCAACAATGTTGATTTAAAATGTGATCCAACCTCTTTATCATCACATAAGTCATGTTATCCTTAGACGTGATCGGTTAAAATGTTGAAAATCGCTAAAAATAATTAATTTTAGGTGTTAAAATTTTAAATATTAGTGTTAAATTATCTACCAATGTTTGGTCGGGTTCAAATAGTTTACTAGAGTCATGCATGTATTTTACCAGGTAAATCTTGAGACGTAAAAAATAATCAACTTTACATATATTTCAAGAAACTCTTGCCTCTCGGGGTTGTTTTAAGGTTTTTTAACTTGAGTTACTGAGTTAAAATACTACTAAATATAACCAAACTACTTGAAGTTTTTAAAATCATAAATAAATGTTTATCTCGGGGTGAGGTTTGTTTTCAAAATCTTGCTGAGGTGTCATTTTGGTAATTATGGGCTAGGAAAACCCATGATTTCTCGTCCAGTTAGCGAGGAATGAGACACGTCAGCGAAGAACCCATGAAAATTCGTCACGTCGGCGATGAATTATGTAATTCTTTCGCCCAGACACCTTTTCAACGAATAAGTATGTATTTTTATCATCCACGTGGCGAGAAATAAACATGTGACTCGTTTCTATTGGTTATTTTTTGGTAAAGTTTATTTTTCAATGGCTATATTGGTAATTTAGGTTAGTTAAATGTCTACTTTGGTCATTTTTTCAATCACTCTTGTTTAGCAATGATACATTATTATCTGATGTGTCATGCGTCAACCTCCCGATTGTACGTACCATATAATAATATATGCATGCATCCATGTACCTACTAACCCACGTTATTCATCTCCAATACTTATCATATATCTCTATGCCACGTGTATATTATCATATGAACATGAAACACACCAAATAAATTACCACATTTAATTAACCAGCGGAATATTATTCTCACCCTCCAAATCAGAACTACTCATTTTTTTATGATTTTCTTAAAACCATTGTTCTTTCCTATCACATTAATTCTTTCTGATTTTATATTATTTTAGTTTGCATTTTTAATATTTGGTGCTTTTGAATATGTTATTAAACTTGATGAGTATATATATGATGGTTTAGATTAAAACCAATTATTACAATATAGTTACACTATTGTTATCCTTCTGCTTTGTTGTATTATTCAGAGGTAGAGCTTAAGCACTCTCATATGAGTGCGAGACGAAATTAAATTTTTTATAAAGAGCGAACTTAATAAATATATAAAATTTACCCTACCCGACCAAAAAAGACACTACGTACCGAATCAAATTTTACAATACCAACGAAAAAAAATCTATAAACCTCTGCCATTGGTACTATTGTTATTGCTCCTATTGCTACTAGATAGTAATAATAATAACAATAATTAAATTTGATGGAACCAGTAGAATATTTAATATTAGTGAGGTGTGTTAACACCGAGTAGTATTGTTTATAATTATTGAAATTCATTATTTTTTCACTCTCATTTCAAAAAAAATATTTTTAATACATTTATCATTATATTTTATTTCTCTTCTACTCGCAACCACTTTAAAATTCTTATAAAAATTGAATAGTGTTTTCTCAAATAAACAAATAAATTATAACTTTTTTCCCTTCACAATGTGTATAATCTCACTCCTTAAAAATATTGTATACCCATTTTCCGACAATTCACTCATGATGGTGTTCATATTGAAAATGTACTACTGTTTTTGATCCACAAGCATTTTTATAAAAACAAAAAATTATAAAAAACATTAAACTATTTACACAAAAGAGCATATATTTATAAATAGATAGACCTTTTGTGATATAACTTGTCAAAAGTACAAAACAATGAAACATATGTTGAACCAGAAAATAACACCTGCCGACGGTGGTCATAGTCCCAAAACCCTGTTCATTTTATTTATTGCAATTAGCTTCGTTGGTGGCATCCTATTCAACTCTTGTTTTTTTTTACACGTTTTTTTATGTATTGCACCAACATTAACTTTAATTCGAAAGTTTTATCATTTTCTTAACAACACTACAGATTTTTCTATGATAATCAGGGTAACACACAGAAATCTCTATGTTTAAACACCAAAACTACATCCTTGCAACCTTGCTTGTGATAGTACCCACGGCTTTCAATCCTAAAGGCGTGTGCCTCTAGCACCTAGGCTAGTCTCATGATGACTACCGGATATTAGTTAACAGACCATGCTAAAACTGAGATCCGTCTTTGTTTTCCCTTGTAGCATGATCAGTAGCATATTGTGTTTAAGTTGCACCGTTAATGATATATATGTGATGCTTTGATTTAAACACGGTCATGTGTGTTTTTTAAGACCAATCTGACAACTAAACCATTAGAAAGACTGATTCAGTGGTTGATTTAGTTTTCAAAACATTGTTTATACCACGACTTTATGTGGTTTGATAATAGAGATACCTTTAATTAATGTAGAGTTTAAAGAGTTTAACCTTAAGAAATTGTATTATTAGGATCAGTGGTTTTTGATTTGTAACATATTTCAGTCCTAACACTATCATTAAAAAAAATTAAATGCTTATTTTAACTACTCTTTTAACAACCCACGAGACTATTTATGTAATTTACTCGCATAAAACAAATATAAATCTTAATTTCAATGCCTATCCACGAGACTATTCACTCACCATCGATCTAGTTACATGTATTACTACATAGGTGTCTGGAAATATCTCATGTGTGCTGAAGTTAGACATGACGCATCATCAGGAAATAATCTGGCACGTTTAAAATCATACTTGAATATAATCTTTGTTACGTAACATGGACACTATTCAAATTCACGCGTTACCTTTTGTACTCTTTCTCATAAAAATCTATTGATTTTGTGTTTTGAAGAAAACAAAATTTATTGCTACCCGTTTTACAAAAGGTGCCAAAAGGTGTGGTATGGCATTTCTAAATCAATTAAATGAGGCTACATTATTTAAGTTGGGGCTATATTCATATCATATGAAATGACAACTCTTTTTTAGGTTGATTTAGAAGATCAAACCTTGATTTTGTCAGAAAAAAACGTGTGCCAATATTGCTTCATGTCGACCATATTTGGTTTAGAACGAAGATTTTCTGATTTCATTTATTTATTTATTTATTTATTTATTTATTTATTTATTTATTTAGTAATACATTTTTATTATTATTAATAAAAACATCATAAATAGGTTTTTTAACGACAAAGGAACACTATCTACTATATATAACTATATATAGTATAGTATGTAAGTACATACATGTGTGCTATAACGTCCGGGAGAAAACAATGCACGGGTTAAAAGTTTATTAGTTTTACTAAAATTTTAGTGCTTCTAGGGCAAATGTTTCGGTTCGTCTGAGACCAAACTATATTTTTAGTAAATTAAAACATCTTTTGAGAAAGTAATAATACAACATAGTTTACAAATTTGAGTAGTATAACATAGTTTATAAATTGGCTAAGAAAATAGTATATTCAAGCAAGGAGTTGTAACATTGTCAAAGAAAACCTTAACACGTTTAATATTAACACACTAAACATTACAAGTTATTACACTAACTACTAGTAAAATTTAACTTACAATAAACAACTACATATGTTTATAGTGGTCTTTACCATCGAAATTGTTTATATTTGTATTTTGAATATGAAAACAACTAACTTAATAGGAAAAAATAATTTATAAAATAAGTAGTTCAGTTAAGATTTGATATACACTTCAGTTACATTCTTTATAGGAAACAGAATTTATAGAAATACATACTATATGTGAGATATAAAAATACTACATTTTGGGCTTTGGACGTATCTTTGGGCTTAACCTTGTTTAGCCCAGGTCCAATTCAGATGAGGATCTAACTATCTAAGGACTTTCATCATGAAAATATTATTTCATATGACCCAAGTAACGTGAGATTTTAATAATCTACAACATTATATTGTGAAGCCCAACTTAAAATCCAAACCAAATTTTTAAAAAAGAGCAAAATGTCACAACTCCATTTCACTCCACTATAACTAAGATTTGCATGTAACCAACGACCTCTTCGTGGTCTATTAGATTAAATGTTAAAATCGGTATTAAAATTACAAGAATAGTAGTGATATATCATGGTTTCGCGCGTTGTATATGATCGTACCCGAGAAGAAAGATTGCAGAATTCGGGTTTTGTTAATAGAAGCTAATGATAGCGGGTATGTTTGGTTAATCTAGCAAAAGCTGAACGCTGTAGTTGAAAGCAAATTTTTTTAACGGGTTAAATGAAACTTTAATTGATCAAATAGTTGTGAGTTAGAATCATAATAATGAATCATAATAATGAAGACGTATTTTTCCCAAAAAATTGCAAAATAAAATTTTCACATTTGTTTACGAAATTTGTTTGATCAATATGTACATAAATGTGGTTCCAAATCAACAAACACAATACAATGGGTTCGAGTTCACGTATCTGTCACACCTGGCCCTTCACACCAACAATATTGTCTGTTTTGACTATGAGGAGCTCACGAATTTGCTTTTGGTTGCCCAGGTGAAAACTTCATACGGAGGTCACCCATCCCTGGATTGCTCCCACCTGAGCACGCTTAACTGTGGAGTTCTCCTCTCATCCACAGCCAATACGCCAAAAACGTGTTGTTGATGTTAGAGGCCAGACATTTCTTATGAACCAAGAATCTCTCCTGTCCACGGCCGATGTGGGATATGTGTAGGGTGTCACAAGCACCCCCTGTTTGGACTCATCGTCCTCGATGAGCCCGAAAAGTCACCATCCTTGGTGAGGTATGTCCCACACCCCGAACGGCACAAGAGTGGCTCTGATACCATTTTGTTACACCCGGCCCTTCACACCAACTATTGTTCGCTTTGTCTATGAGGAGCTCACGGATTTGCTTTTGGTTGCCCATGTGAAAACTTACCAGGGAGGTCACCCATCTTTGGATTGCTCCCACCTGAGTACGCTTAACAGTGGAGTTCTTCTCTCATCCACAGCCAATACGCCCAAAACGCGCTGTTGATGTTAGAGGCCAGACATTTCTTATGAACCAGAAATCTTTTCTGTCCACGCCCGATGTGGAATATGTGTAGGATGTCACAGTATTAGCCAAGTAGATAGAAATAGTAAAGTAGTAAATGCACTTGGGCTAGCACCCCAACCACTAAACTCGGATAACGGGATCAGTTTTTATCCACTTTGTGGCAAGTAGCATTTGAAAACTTTGATATTTTCTTGGTGGAAAGAAAGAAAAACCCAATATCTCGTTGTATCCACCATAGAATGTGTTCTAATAACCGCCCAAGCTTCAACAATAACTTTGAATTTATTTTTTTTCTCTTAACTGATAGATTTTACTTATCCGATAAAACGAGTCTCACTCCAACTTGGACAGAAATGTACATTTTCCTAAAACGCCACTTAGACGTGATGGAATGTATAGAACATATCACGTCGTGGAAGAATTACATGAAAAAGAAGTAGCAAGAGGAAATGTGCTTTCACTTTCCAATGAAAAACTCAGTTACGTCGAATTGATACGCTATAGTAGCCTTCAAAGTGAAGAATAAGCACTAAATGAAGATCGTGATGATGATTATATATCAAAAAATAAAACGTGTGCGTCGTTTTCTATATTTTTAACAAAATCTTGTTTTAGTACTCTCTAAATTTCAAAAATAATTAAAGAATTGTATTGAGTTTATTTTCATTTAGTTGAATTTTTATCAAAAAGAATTTGTTTGAAAAAACGGTTCTTACACCAATTATTTCAGCTAACCGCTTTAGTTTATAACTTAATCGGTTTATATATTAAAGGTTTCGGACACTCTAAAACCAGTTATTAAGAAAACTGGTATTGAGTAATTTTAAGTTTAATTGATTAGAACAACCACGTCTCTAAGCCAACCTTTGTCACCTCTGCATCAAGTAAAACTTATAGCTGTTAGTCTAATCTTACAAACTCTTTTAAATTAGTGTTATTTTCCTCGAAATGAAGAAAATACATGGTCAATTTGTTACAGATCCAACTCAATAGTTAGAATTTAATCTACAGGTGATAGACAACTTGGTTTTGTGGTGTTGTTGGTTATCACGTCAGTCTAACACACTAAAGGTCTCCGGTTCAAACCCGGGCGAAGCCATGATTATTGTTTTTGAATTTTTTTTCCAGAAGTAACACGTCAGCACGTGAGTCATCAACCAAGGCCATGGCCCACCAGAGGAATCTGCCACGTCAGACAACTAATGAAGTGGATAAGCTTTACAAATTACAAATTGCAAAGTAACAATATATCATGCACCATACTTCACTCGAAACTACATCCATTAACCCACTTTGACACCATTGTGGGTGTGTGAATATTTGATAATGCAGGTTGAAATCGTTATGACAATCGGCATCAGAGTCGAAGTGAAAAACTTGTCGATAAGCAGAACATAATCGCATAAATTCTGTCATTTTAAATATTACTTTTTGATAAGGTCGAGTATCTAATTTGAGCATGAGTTATGATTAGTTATTTGCTAAAGTTTTCAGATCTACCAAATCTCTTATAACTTTATTATTGTTTAAATAAATGTGATATTGCTTGAATACTTAAATAGTAGCTATGTGTAACTCATCTTTTTAGCTTTTAACAAACATATTTACGTATCTCCTTTTATTTTTTAACCAGTCAACTCATTACATATTTTTATTCCTTTGTTTATTTTTTTATTTTATTTTTCGTAGTCAACCCATGATACTTCTTAATTTTTATTTTTAAAGTTTTTCAATCAAGTCATTGTACTTCCTTTTAATTCTTTGTTTTTTTATTTTAATTAAGTCATTAAGATGATGTTTGATCGTATCTAAATCAGCCTTTTAATGATTCAGATATTTAAATGGTTCAGCACCTAATGGTTCAGACTGTTTGTTATGCGAATAAATGTCTGAATGGTTCAAACATTTGGCTCTGAATGATTAAGCATTATACTAATACTGAATAGTTAAGATCTTTTATCAGAATTGGTTAGACATTGGCCTTTAATTAATTAAACGATATATACTAGTTATTAATGCTTCGGATTTTTTATTAGTTCAACATTAAATAATTCAAAAATTAGCAAACAACCCCTAAGTTTCTAATTAATTGACTCGTTATATTTAATTTTACTTTTTTATATATTTTGAACTAACTCATTACTTTTTGTAAAACATAATAATCATGTTAAAATGTCAAATAAATTTCAAAAATACTATAAGAAACATAAAAGATCCCTACGTAAACACTAAAACTTAACTAACTATTGGTCTCAGTATCAAAATAAACACAACTTGCTGCTACTTGTCTCTGTAAAAACTTATCACTCACCTATAATGCCAAAGATTTCAAATTCCCGCTAACATGTCACGTCAAGTGCTACGTTAAATTTTCATTCATTTTTCAAAAACATTTATCCTCTCTCCAATTTACATTCTTTCACAAAACATCCTTTTTTTCCACATTATCACTTCTTTGTTACATTTATTTTTCATAATCACGTTACTTTTTGCAATAAGTCCACCTTATCAGGAGACTATTCTAATCAAACATCTTATCATTAAGTTTTGAACTTCTTCGCATGATGTTAATTTGATTATCAATAATAAAATAATAAAAAAGAAGCAAATTAACATATCGTATTCTTTGTACTTATGTTAACTAGCATCCAAAACTCTAGTAAAGCATATGGTATGTGACATCGTTGAAAGGTAGCATGCAAAAATCACTACACAATTGACCGGTCTTGTTCACGACCCATCGATGATTCCAAACACATTGCAGAATACCGAATAATAGTATACACTAGTACATAAAAAAAAATTTAGTGCAGCGAGAAAAGGGTTTTGAAGATATTTACAAACCGCTATTAAAAATAATGCATCAAAAAATCATATGTTTTTTAATGTCATCATAAAAATGCATTGAAATTGTATGTTTTTTAATGCTGTTATAAAAATGCATTTAAAAACAAAAACAACCCTTAACAAACACACTTTTAATGCATTTATAACTCCTCCAAAAAATATAAAAATATTTTTATTTTCACCGCGTACTTTTCCAATGCATTTAAGAACCGCACCAAAAGTATTAATTTTTTTTACCATATTGCACACTAAAACCATCCAAAAATATTATTTTACGAATAAAAACGAATTTATAAAAATACAAAACTACGC
>BJCM01006001.1:0-10772 GCA_018326385.1 Flaveria bidentis | reverse complement strand
GTCCTTTTGACACTTTTAACCCTTCAACTTGGGTTAAATTTGCATTTCCTACTTTTATTATTCCTTTATTGTCTTTTTAAATATCCGGGTGTTACATATTCACTACTTTCATGAACAATTATGAAGCATTTACAGCCAGAAGATTAAGTGTGCCTAACATCTTCGTTGATTACTTACAACAAGTTATTCCTGATGATGTTTAGGAAAATGATATCAAGTATCAGATGGCAAAGGTGTTGTATAGGGCTAAAATTTTTGCAAGAAGAATGGGATGGAAGATGTTTTGGTTTGAACTACTCTAGCAAGATTGGGTTTGATAAATCAAGTTTGAGATGTTATAACTAAGAAAAACAAGGTCACTTTGCTAGAGAATGTACTAAAAGAAGATCAAACCAGACTGACAATGGAAAGAAGATGGTGACTATGGAGGTAGAGACTAAGGGTGATAAAACTAGCTCATCTAACAACAAAGCTCTAGTGTCCCAAACTAATGATGAATATTATTGGTTAGACTAGAAGGAGATTTTAGATATTAAGATGTCTACATATTTGTTAGCTAAAATTCAAACTATTGATGAAATTGTTGAGAAGAATATACTCGATGAGTTTGTGTCTGATGATTTCTTAAAGGGAGTGTTTGCAAAAAAAAGTCTGTGAGAATGTTAAAGGGGTGGTTTATGTAAAAGATATTGAGATTACTCCAGCTTAATCAAAGAAGAATGAAGAAGTAAAGGAAGAAAGTGAAGAAAAAGTTATTGAGTTTACTCGGCTAAAGAAGAAATGTTTGAGAATGCTATTGGGGAAACTCCAGCACCTGCTTGTGATGATAACAATGTCAATGCTATTGAGATTATTCTAGCATCCAGAGCAGAAGAAACAATTGTTCGGAAGGTCTTCATGGTAAATGTCTTACCTTAAGAGACAAAGAAACATGAAGAAACTGAAAAGGTACATACTAATTTTTGTTCAAATGATTGTTTAGAAAAGGTAAAAAGATAAAGAGTTCACAACGAATGTTTGATCCTTAAAGTTGAATAACTTCAATATCAAGCCCGTAAATATAAACATGATGAGAAAATTTTCAAAGAAAAGATAGATGGATTGAACAAATTAATTTATCAATCTAAACAAAATCTACATGATAAAGATTGCAACATAAAAGTTTGAAAATACATAATAATGAGCTTTCTTTAGAAATAAATAATCTTAATAGTGAACCCTTATTTGTAAAATTAAGTGTTGAAAAAGTTAGATCTATCCTCAAATATGGTTGAATGTATAATCAAGTCTCAAATAACTCTGAAAATTAATGGTGAAAATGGTGGTGTTGGATATTTTGACATTGCACCACCTATTAATCATGATTATACTTGTTTACCTTCATCTATTACCACATCAGATGAAGAAACCTATGGATTAGGTTTTCAAGAAAAGTTAGACTTAATAACTCCGGTTAATGTTTCATTGACTATTGACCCTGACATAAAAACTGAAATTAAAATTAATCATGACAATTATTTTGTAGAATGTGTGAATAAAGAAAGGTTGGTTGAAGATTGTAAAAGTGATGATGAAATAGATTATAAGGAAAATAAAAATTTTAATGAAAAATTTTCATGTAATTCATCATCAATCATTAATGAGATTTCAGATGTGTTTCTACACATGACTATCCAAAATTATCTAATAAACAATTGGAATTAAAATCAAAGATAGATTTTAAAGAAAATGAAAAGAGACAAGGCACAACATCCATTTTTGTCTTGAAAATTGATTTCAAGAATAGATTTGTTTCAAAACACAATATTGATAAAGAAGATTATAATTTTAAAGAAACAAATGCAAGTTTCTTTAAAAATAAGCTCGTTTTATTACTAACTCTATGAAACAAGATGTGTGTAGAATAGGTATTAAGAACACTGGACATATTCCAATACCTTCAACTCAAAAGGACAAAGCTATTTTCTGTGCTTCATTATCTGGAATAATTTCTAATGTAAAAAGGAAATGAGAGACTTTTAAGGAATCTCTAGGACAAATAAATACTAAAGCCAGATTCTATGATAACTGTGGAAGTTATCAACAATTTGTGAAAACGACCCGAGAGCAAAAAAATGTATTCTAATATGTGTTGTTATGTGTGTGGAAAACCAAACCATATGGCTAGAACTTGCCATCATCAACATCAATTAACAAGCAAATAAAGATTTCACAATTCAATTACAAATAATAGAAAACATTTATTTCTAAAAGCCAAATTCAATAAGAATTAAAATCAACCAAATTCTTTTATTAATAAAAGAAATGTCCAAATAAACAAAGATTTAAAAAAATAAAATCTAACAAGAAATCTTTACATGTAGATGACGACAATCAATCTTCAATTCAAACTACTTTTAAGAAATTGATTAGAAATCTGATCAAACCAATTTAAAAATGGAAAATTTAAACTACACAACCCAAGCCCTGAAATTATTGAACATTATGTCTTAAATGATAAAAGAGATATGACATTAAAGTCTGTATCATATCTAGATGAAACTAATCTACTCAAGTCATGGTTTGGGTTCCTAAATTTGAGTAAATTCATTCATTTGTGCAGGAGCAACCAAGACTAGTATTAACAGTGTTTGGCATGTTGGTTGTTCAAGGTACATGACGACTAATATATCTTTGTTAAACAACATAAAACCTTACAATGGAAGATATGTTATTTTTGATGGAGATAAAGGAGGTAAAAGCACAAAGAAAGGTCTTGTGACTAATTGAGTATTAAGCTTTGAAGATGTCAATTTTGTTGAAGAAGTAAAACATAATTTGTTAAGTGTTTCTCAAATTTGTTTCAAAAAGTATTCAATACATTTCACTAATAAAGAATGTCTTATTTTAAAACCTGGATTTCTAATTCCTGAGAAATGGATTTTATTGAGAACACCAAGAGCAAAGACACATACTTACTTGATATGAATGGTTCTCATTCATTTGTAACTACCTCTTGTTTATTATCAAAAGCCTCGGAAAGTGAGTTAATGTTATCACATCGTCTTCTTAGACATCTAAATGTTAAGAATACGAACAATTTGGTTAGAGGGAATCATGTTGTGGGTTTACCATCGAACGAATTCCAACTTATTGAACATCATCTGTCATGTTCAAAACACAAACAACATAAAAAACTTCCTTGCTCATACCAAAGTTAATTCCATTCTTCATCTATTACACATGAATTTATTTGGTGAAGTTAGTGTATTGAGTTTAGGACTTCATGCATATTGTTTGGTTATTAAAAATAAATTTTCTAGATTTACTTGGGTCATCCTTTTAGCAACAAAGGATGAGACTCCTCATCTACTGATCAAATTCATGACCCTAGTGGAGAATCAAATTGACAAAACCATCAAATGCATTCAAAGTGATAATGGAATAGAGTTTTGCAATCATACTCTTAATGAAAATATGACTCAAAGGGAATATCTAGACAACTCAGTTCTACCGAAACTCCATACAAATATAGATTTGCTGAAAGACTAAATATAACTTTAATTGAAGCTGCTAGAACAATTTTATCAGTAGCCATATTACTTTCATTCTTTTGGCTGGAGCTGTTAACACTACATGTTATGTTCAAAATCGTATTTTAATCAATAAACAACAAAAAATGACTCCTTATGAAATATTTTTCAAATATAAACCCAAAGTCAAATATTTCGAAAGATTTGGATGTTGTTGTACACTGTTACATACATCTCATTCACAATCAAAATTTGATGAAAAAGCTAATGAATGTTATTTTTTGGATATTCAGCCAACAAAGTCTCATATCGGGTTTATAATAAAAGATATAAACAAATCATTGAGTAGTTTGATATTGATTGGCATGAATCAAATAAAACAAATGCAGGTTCTGGTCCTTCTTGGGTATATGATTATGCTTTATTATTTGAAATTTTTAATCGCTCTTCCCATTTGTCCAAAACTACTCAATCCTTTTCGTTAAAAATTGAAGATATATTCACTTAAGAAAATGGTTCTATATCATCTTTGATTGTTGAAAGATCTTCAGATATACCTTCTTCTTCAACTAGCATAGCTGCTCCACAAGTTTCTGAATATGAAATGTCTCATTCTGACCCTATTGTTGAACAAGCTCCATAAGTTTCTGATCAAAGTTCTTCTTCGACTGAAAATGATCTGATTGATCCCATTCAAGTTCCATTTGAAGATTTATCTAATGATAATGATAATCAAGAGGAAGAACTATGTACAACCTGAAAGAGAAAACTCTACTAAAGAACCATTGGGTCATTTGTATAATCTAGATGAAGTTATCTTTAAAGATACTATTCCTCAATTGAGAATTCATAAAGATCCTCCAACTAAAGCAATCATTGGTCCATTATCACAAAGGGTTCAAACTCAAAGTCGATCTGGTGCAATAAATACATGCTTGTATTCATGCTTTATTTCTCAAATAGTGTCGACGAATGTTGAAATAACATTAAAGGAAAATAGTTGGGTTTAAGCTATGCAAGATTAGTTGATGCAATTCAAAAATCTAAATGTATGGAATCTGTGGGAATTACCAAAGAGTAAGTTGCCGATCGAAACTAAATGGATATTAAAAAAAACAGATGAAAAGGAGGTGATGGTTCGTAACAAGGCCATAATTGTTATTCAGGGATTCTATCAGGTTGAAGGACTTGATTATGAAGTGGTATACGCTCCAGTTGCAAGACTTGAAGGTATACAAAATTTCCTAGCTTATGCTTAATGCTGGAACTTCAAAGTGTATTAGATGGATGTCAAACCTGCACTCTTGTACGACATGATGAATGAAGAAACATATGTTTGTCAACCACCAGGTTTTGAAGATCCATATTATCCTGATTTTTTTTCAAGTTAGACAAAGCATTTTATGGCTTACATCAAGCACCTCATGCTTGGTATGCTACTTGGACTGAAAATTTGCTTACAAATGGTTATACAACAAGGTGCTATTAATCAGACTTTATTTCTAAGAAAGCCTGGTGAAGATATTATTCTTGTCTAAATCTATGTTGATAGTATTATCTTTGGATCTATAAACAAATATCTATTCAATGAATTTGAAGCAATAATGAAGAAGAAATTTGAGATGAGCTCTCTTGTCGAAATTTCATTTTCTCGGGTATACAAGTTAAACAAGATGACCAGGGTATATTGGTTCATCAAGAGAAATAAGTTCAAAGTATTTTAGACAAGTACAAATTATAAAAATCCAAGATTGCACCGACTATGATGTCTTCTGGTCATACTTTAACTCTTGATCTCACGGGTGAAGACGTTGATCAACATATGTATCGATCAATAATTAGATCTTTAATGTATCTCACTGCAAGCAGACCGGACATCATGTTTTATGTTTTTCAGTGTTCATGATATCAAAGTAATCCAAAGGAATCTCATATGAAAGCTGTCAAACGGATTTTAAATATCTCAAGGGTCAACTTACACTTGGCCTTTGGTATCATAAAACTTTCAATTTCAAGTTATATGATTATAGTGACAATGATTATACAAGATCTAATTTGGACATGAATAAATCTACTACCGGAGGTTGTCAATTTCTTGGCAATAGATTGATTTATTGGTAGTGCAAGAAGTACTGGACAGTATCCACATTAACTGAAGAGGCTGAATATGTGATTGCTTCAAGTTCTGGTTCTTAGATTATTTGGATTCAACAACAACTTCTTGATTATGGTCTTAACATCTTTAATACCAAAATTTGGTGTGACAACACTATAGTCTTAATCATAGTGAAGAATCCAATCCAACATTCAAAAACAAAACACACTGATATCCGCATACATTTTATCCGTGATTGTTTTGACCGAAAGCTTATTCATTTGGAGTCTATCAAATCAGATGAGAACATTACTGATTTTATTACTAAGGCATTTTATCATTCCCGATTCGACTTTTTAGTTAAATCTTGGGAATGATTAAGTTCGATTGACCATTATTCATACACCCTTTCATTTTTTTTTATTTTAGTTAAAAATTTTATTTTCTGTCTAGAGAATCATAATTTTAGGGGTAGAAAATATGAAAATGTTTTAAAAAATATTTTGTTCTTAGGGGGAGTAAATAGTTTGAACGAAAACTACAAAAAGATTGTGTTCGAAAAGATTGAAAAATTTAAACTTTCAAGATTGTATAGGAAAAGATAGTACATTTCTTGGCTTTGATTCGTTACATCCTAAGGCTTAAAAGAAATTGACTTGAATTATGTTTGATATTTTGATAGGCTTCACGTTCAAGATTGCAAAACACTATAGTCCATGATGCACTGCAAGTAAAAATTTTAGGACTGAAGTGGCTTCCTTATCAAGGTTTTGTGGTAATATTGATTTCATGCTAAAACAGACTAAGAGTTACAACCTAGTCATACTCAAGCCAGTTACATTCTAATTCAAGTTCTTTCAAATGATGTATGTATATGTGAATATGAAAAAATGAAGAATATAAATTAATGTGAAAGATAATTTAGGAAAAACAAACAAAAGGAGCAAATAGAAGCCAAAAAGGCCTTCTGGAATATAAGATGCCAATTAGCATAATAATAAAAGATATGTCATATACATACATATTATATGATAATATTTTCTTCTTTGGCATGAAAGTCCTAAACGTTTTGCGAGGGAAAAACATAAGTCCAACTGGCAGTTAATAAGTCCTACTACTTGTTCATATTATGTGTTTAGAAATGGTTCTCGTGCTATTTATGCTCCAAACAAATATTATCTAGATAATAATTAATTCTGAGAAAACTAGACAAAAGTAAAAGGTTTAAGTCAATTTGGGATGACTTGAAATCTTAAAAGTGTCTTGAAGCTGGATAAGGGTTTTACAGGATATTAGATTATGGGAACCACTGACTTCATTTAATATAATCAAAACATGATACATATCACGACATATGTGTCAAAGTAAAAAACTGAAGTTTAAGTTTAAGATGGACACAATATATTGACAATCAACCTAACCAGTCTTATTTATGATAATGTTGGATGATGTTAATGATTGATTTCACAATAAAAATATGATCCCATACTTGAAAATTTATAAAAAATTCTTAAGTGTTTAGTTATACAAATTTTTACGAAACTAAGAGTATGTGAATAATTGAAAACACTTAGTTGAACATGTTTTTACATATAACAAATCATTGGCTTACCAAAATAATAAAAATTTAAAAATTCAAAAATCAAAAAGTTCAAATATTGAAAGAAGTTGAAGATGCGAAAAGTTAGTTTGTGTTAAGACTTGACTTCTTGCATGAGAAGTTAGAGGCCTATAAGAGGCGCAGTTGTGCGAGAAGTTACCTATTCAAATGAAAACTTCCAGCAAAATTCACTCAAAATTTGTAGTGTTTGGTGTTGTTATTAGTGATAGATTAGATCGTTATAGTCACATATTGATTCACAAGTGTTTGTAAAGGTAGATTTCTATGTTTAGATTGACTTTATATAAGTTAGATTCATGACCGAATGTTAATGGACAAATAAACATAAAATCTTACAAAAATAATCATATGAAACCTTAATAAAACTTTAATCAACCGTTAATGTACATGATTTGTTGGTTTAAACACACTGGAAATGAATCAATTTGAAAAATCAAAATTTGAAACCTATCGCGTGTGAAAAGTATATGAGAAAATGAATAGACACGATAAGTATATAACTTCTCATGTGAGAACTTTTACTTGTCGCTTGAGAACTTTGAATTCTAGTCAAACTTGATTCATGAGAAAAGTTGACTTGTTTGTGCGAAAAGATTGACTTATCGCATCATTCATGTGAGAAGTTCAAAATTATAGTTCATTCATGCGAAAAGTTCAAAATTTTTCAATTTCAAAATTTTTCTAAGTTTGAGATCATTGTGATTCAATTTCTAATCATTTTTATTTTCACTTTTCTTTAAGATGGCTCATCAAATGGTTTTAAATAAAAACCATAATGCAGTGGCTTATCTTGGAGATGCTCCAGAGGATAAGGCCTTGTTCATATCACTAATTGATGGACATAAGACTTCACGTATAAATAGTCCTACAATTTACACTGATGTTATTGATCAATCCTAGCACACAACAACCAATAAGAGGGATGATTAGAAAGAATCATGTATATCAGCTATAGTTAAGGGAAAGAGGTTTGTGGTTACAGCTGAGGTGATTAACATTTTATTACTATTAAAGGATCAGGCTAAGGCACTAGTGAAGATAGATGATGATGTAGCTAAGGATTGTCTGGTCAGGATAAGATATAGTCATAATTACCTTTCATTGGAGAAGAAGTATTTACCTCAATTATGGAAGTATCTATTTCATGTTTTGATTCACTTCTTGAGTAATTTTAAAGCTAGGATGAATAGCCTAAGTGTAGTGTTCGGATCCCTACTAGTATCACTTGTAGATGATCTACCATCCCGCATATCTAAGGCTATGCTCATAAAGATGTAGAAGAATGTGATAGTTTTTGTGGGGAAGAAGTTCATTATGTACCCCAGATTCATACAGATGATAGTGAATGCTGCTCATCCTGAGTTAGCAGTATCTGATTCATCGACCTATCTTGTCATGGTGAAGAAGAAAGACATATTCACTTATTTGATGGGAGCAAGGGGGAATGCATGGGATGGAACACATTTTGCTAAACTTGGGATCTTTTTTGAGGGGTTTCAAGAAGAAGCACAAGAGCATGAGGCTGAGATTCACCAAGTTCAACAAGATGATACAACTAGTACATCTACTACTACTACCCAAGAAGCTCCTGAAAGCTCTCAAGGTGTTAGGATGTCAGATATGGATAAGGTTAACACCTGGGTCACTGAGAGTGGAAGTGAGATTGATAGTGAACATATTGGGAATGTACCTTATGTGCTTCAAGAGTGTCCTAGAGTGAAAGTAACTCCTACTAAACGCACTGCTGAGCTAAGGGATGCTGATTTTATTCCTGAGGATTCATAATTTACTTAGAGGAGGAAGAAGACTATGGCAAGTAAGAGGACCGAGTCTAATAGTCCATGTGGGAGGGGTAAAGCATGAGGAGTGTTACATAAGCATCGGACCTTGATGACCACTGTGACAACTAGTATTGGTGATCCAGTATTAGATACTCCTGCCACAGTTAGTGAGGCTTCTACACCAGTGATTGTTATTCAATGAACAATTGTAATATTATCATCTATGCCTACTAATGAGGGTGTGTTGAGTACACCACTAAGGACTCAAACACATGATGATTAATTTGGTGATGCTGATTATCTTAACACTACTCCAGAGCCACGACTATAACCAGAGTTTGCACCATTTTCACCCACAAGGGTTACATTAGAGCAACAGGTTAGAGTGTTAGAGAAAGAGATGTTAGAGAATACTCTTGATGATATGTATAGGTGTATGCAATTAAAAGATAAGAGGATCAAAAGTTTAGAGCATCAACAATAGTTTGTGTTTAGCGATGTTCAGATTATGGAGCAGAACTTACGTTATCTCACTTCCCGTGTTTAATCTTTCTTCACTCAACACCAAACCATAGAAGTTGGAGAATCTAGTGGACAACAAATTGTTGGTCCTGATGATGATCCCGTCCATGTTAAAGAGCGTGTTATTGATCCTATTGATACAGAAAGGACAATAGAAACTACTAATGTTGATCAAGAGTATTCGTCTACTATTCCTATTCAGGCTACTAAGGATCGACCTGTACCATTTACTAGAGAGGCATTTGTGGAGCCTGAGCATGTTATCCCTATGACTAACCCATTTTATAATGATGATGATCTAGATGTGGTGGATTTTATTTATGATGAGGAGGATGATATGGATGATGATGATGATGATGATGATGATAATGGTGATGAAGGAGATGATAAAGATGGTAAAAGGTGTAAGGATTCATATAAGGCTGATGCAACCCAAAACATTCCAAGTCAATATTGCATGCATGCAAAGAAGTACTAAGTAGAATGCTTCAGAAGTTTCACACTATGCCTTAGAAAATATTCTAAGTGTGAAATCTTCCAAAAGCAAGACTAATATCTTCCAAAGCCAAATATGATGTCTTCTGAAACTTCAAATACAAAGTCTTCCGATGCCAACTCATGAAGACAAATTTCTTTTATGGACTTTTGAGTACATGCTTTATCTTATATACCTTTTAACATAAAGCTATACCACCTTTCCACTGCAACTGTGTTTGACTTACCAACTTTCACAAATTGCTGAAATGTCCATGCTTTTGGTAAACTATACATTATGGTCTTGAGTCTATTACTTTCTACTTTATGTACTTTAATCCTTTTTGTAATATATTAGGATGTGAACTATGGCATGTCATAGTCAATAGTCAAACAACAATCTGCCTTTTGACTCTACATTGATTTTGTTGATGTCTAGATCATGTATCCAGTTGGCCTTCAAAGTATGGCTGACTATAGGATGTAGTATAAAGCATCTCAGGTCCTTTTTTATCTTTTATGCTTTTATGCTTTGTAAACACTTGTAAGGAACTTGAGAGCAATATACAACATTCTTGAAAACCAAACACTTGCGTTATTGTTCTGTCTCTTTATTACTTGTGTTTCCTAGTATCAAAGTGTGACTAGTTGCTAGTTCCCGATTAGATCTTGTTGGATCAAGAAGAAGGCTAATGCAACAAAAACTATGTCACTTAAGTTATTTTTGGTGCTGCATGCAAAGGCTTCCGAAGCTTAACATGGAACTT
>BJCM01005982.1:0-19339 GCA_018326385.1 Flaveria bidentis | reverse complement strand
TATAAAATGATTGATATTCTAGAAAGTTTATTTAATAATTTTTTATTAAAAACATTAATAAGAAATATCTTCTTATTTTATGAAAAAAACAATTTAAATTAAAAATAATTAAATAATATTATTCGTAATTAATGTGATTATTAAATAGAAGAAAGAAACGATAAAAAATTTTTGAGAATAAATATGGTATTGTCATGTGTATATTTGAGTTATTTTTTTATTAGAGTAGAGAGATGATATATTGATTTTTATTTTTCATTTCATTATTGATTGTAGAAGTAAAACTAATTTTCCTCTTAATATCCTTTACCAACAATTATTTCCAAGACTACTTTGGTTAATACTTTCGACTAGGGCTGCAAACGAACTGAACGAATACGAACAAGATCTTGTTTGTGTTCGTTCGTTAAGAAATAAACTTGTTCATGAACTATTCATGAACACTTATCGAACGAGATTTATTGTTCGTGTTCGTTTATTAAGAAAATGAATATGTTCATAAACTGTTCACGAACTCTTACCGAACGCAAATGAACACAAACAAAAGCAAACAAACACAAAAAAACTGTTCATGAACATGACGAACACAAAAAAACTCATAAACACAAACAAATGCAAATTATTATAGATGTATTTTAGAATAAAATTTATATTTTTTATTACAAACATTACACAAAATCAATAAAAATAAATAAGTAGTTAACATAAATACCAAAAAATACTTGATATAATAGTCATAAAAATAACTGACACAATAATTAAGAATATAAACGAACACCTTAACGAATATAAACAAACACATTATCGAACGTTCACGAACGAACATTAACGAACATAAACGAACACATTATCGAACGTTCACGAACATAAATGAATGAACGTGACTTGTGTTCATGTTCGTTCGTTTAAGTTCGTTTGTTTAACTAAACGAACGGAATTTTCTTGTTCATGTTCGTTCATTTACTAAACGAACGAACATAAACGAACTTCCCGTCGAACGGTTCACGAACTGTTCACTGAACGTTCAGTTCGTTTCCAGCCCAACTCCCAACTACTCATTCTTTCTTCACTCTTGATATTTTTTACCTTTTAATCTTGGTCTAATATATACAACCAAGTTTTTTGGTGAGAACTAAAGATAAAAGAACACAAAAAGTTCCAAAACATTAACTATAAAAAATTTATTTTACTTAAACTCATTGGTTGTTTAAATTGTTACTAAGTTAATATTTATTATCCATGTTAGCAAATGAATATTAAACGTGTTGACCTAAAGAAAAAAAAACACCTAAAGTCTCAAGTTGGAACAAGATGTCACGTCAAATGCCAATAAAACATTTGAAGTCCAAAAGAATATTTAATTACGAAGACCAAACAAACGTCAACTTATAAAGTCTATAAACATCCACCAAAATAAATACTAAATCACAAGTTCAAAATTTTATGAAATTAAAGAAAAAAAAGTCTCCAAGCATGTGTCCCAACTCCAACTCATCACATAACCTCGATCAACCATGATTACCTGCCGTAGAAACAAGAAAGTGGCTGAGCTACAAGCTCAGTGCGTAGATGCAAATAACAATAAATAGTATAATATATTTCGAATAATAATGTCATGGATTAAAAAATAAACCAAAATTTTAAGTTAAAATATCTCCATCGAATTCCACCACATACACTAAAATAAACTAAAGAATAAATGTTGAAGCAAAGAAGGGTTAGTTTTGTTGATACCGAGTAGCCTGCAAACAAATATTCAAAAAATGCATATACATGTGCCAACATATCATATCTCATATCGCATATCATAATCAAAAAGACACATTGGTCACGACTCCAGTGCACTTCTAAATCGGAAAGTGTCTATCGCACTACACTACTCAACCCCGAACTAATCATATCATCAAATCCTAGGATGCATCCGCACGCCTCCCAAACTAATCCAACAACTCTCATGCGAGCATAATCATATAATGAAGTGAAGACGCTGTGAACTTATCACACCGTCACGGATAGTGTCAAGCCATTGGTA
This sequence comes from Flaveria bidentis, assembly GCA_018326385.1. NCBI lineage: Eukaryota > Viridiplantae > Streptophyta > Magnoliopsida > Asterales > Asteraceae > Flaveria > Flaveria bidentis. The sequence continues at coordinate 17,307 of BJCM01005982.1, read as the reverse complement.
ACCACAACGACAAGCCTATGGTAACTCTATAGGAGTTGACTTAGTATTCCTATCTCCTATCTACGAATCTAGGTTTCTATGGCCGCATGAGTGAACATACAATCCAATCTCCATCAAAAAATATATTCATCATGCGTAAAGATACTAAATTGAATGAAATCAAATAAAGTTATACAAATGATAGCGTTCACAAGCATATCATAAAAATATATATTTCTTTTGGTTTTAAAAATAGCTTAATAGCACACATCAGAGTAGCTTAACCGAAAGAAGAAGATCATACGAGAGAGTCTTAGATCGGCGGAGTGATTCAAATATTAGCACATTTTTTAGTTGAACACGTTAAAGAATAACGCAGAACATTCGTACCGGAGTGACTGTTAAAGCTTCTAATGTCTCAAAGTTCCACAAACTTGTTTGACAAATCTACAACGAATAATTCGAGCTCTAAATTAGAATTATGTCATATGATCTTATTCGTCATCCTCTAAAATCTCAACCCTCATGAATTATAATAATTATTATTTAGATTTTGAGTCTTGTTTATTTAATAAATTATCTAATTTGGGTTGTATCATAAAGCATGAACCGAAACATGACACGATAAATCATGCATGAGTTAGGGTTAATATTTTTTATATGAATAAATATATGAGTTGTGTTCAGGCATACATGTCCATTCCATCAACCAATCAACCTAAAATCTCTAAACAAAACAAGATTGACATCCATAATGGATACATGTATCATTTGGGTTGTTGAGAGAAAAGAAGAGAACCCAAAACTTAAGTGACAACTATTGACGGAAGACATTACAAGTAAGCTTAAGTACACACTGAAAACGGGTGTGACTAGGATTATAAACGAACCGAACTAAACGAGATCTTGTACATGCTTGTTCGTCTATAATTGAACATGTTCGCGTACACATAACCGAACATAATTTTTTATTCGTGTTCGTTCATTAAAACAATGAGTTTATTCACGAATGGTTCAAAAACACATAACCGAGTCATTCACGAACACATAACGAAACAAAGACAAGTACAAACGAACACATACTATTTTAAAAAAAAATTAACATTTTTCAATCACAAACTAAAACATAATCACCTATAAAAAATATAAAGTTAAAATACTTGACATAATAATTATATATATTAGTATGAATAAACCTAAACAAAATAACATGAACGAACTTAAATAAACAAAAAAATTTACTAATTTTTCACGAACACAAATGAACAAAACATATACATGTGTTTATGCATTTAGTTAATTCGAATAAAATTCTTAATTTATTACTCATTAAATATATCCGGCACCCGTGGACCATGTGTGTGGGTGACCCGGTGGCAATAAAATCTGCCACCATCTCATCACTCTCAAATTATTTCAAGCAGATAAACATAACTAGATTGCCACCAAATTCCCCGACCCATATTTCAAAGTCTGTTATGAACCACTAGTTTCTTGTTTTCATATGCATATTTTCTTTATTTCTTTCAATTGATTTGTAAATTGTGATTATTCTATTCTTTGTTTATAATCATGGAACATTTTTATTCGTTTAGATGCAACTTTGTTCTTGGCCCACACGAATCTTGAAAAACCAAATGAAATCAAGAATCCAGAGGATGAAGATGATGACAAATGAAGTTACTTTACAAGAACACTAATCAATCATACACAAAAGGGGTGTTGATTCTGCAGTTTCTGCAATCTTATTTCATCAGATTTTGTCAAAATTCAAAAGAAAACATTCTTAAAAGTGTGTTCAAGTTATGAAAATGGTGAACACAGAGGAAGCACCCATTAACAACAATAAGACCACTGGTGCAACTTCATCATCATCATCAGGTGGAAGCAACATGCATCCAGTAAGTAAAAACCTAACCTTGGCTCAATATGGTGCTGATGCTAGGCTTGTATCACAGTTTGAGCAGTCTGTTGAATCTGGTAAATCTTTTAACTACTCAACTTTGCTTACACATGTACCAAAAGCTTTGGATGAACCAGAAATTACTGCTTATTTATCAAAGATTCAAAGGGGTGGTTTTGTTCAACCTTTTGGTTGTATGATTGCAATTGAAGAACCCACCTTTAGAATTATAAGTTTTAGTGAAAACTGTTATAGTATGTTGAGTTTGAATGTGGAGAATCTTGATGATTTGGGTGACTCCAAGAAGAAAACTTTACTCGGAACTGATGCTAGAAACCTTTTCACCTCTAGTTCTAGGGCTTCATTAGAAAAAGCTGTTGCTTCTAGAGAAATCACTTTGTTAAATCCTATTTGGGTTCATTCTAGAACTACCCGTAAACTGTTTTACGCGATTCTGCATAGGATTGATGTTGGTGTTGTGATTGATTTAGAGCCAGCTAACTCTAGTGATCCCACATTATTGCTTTCTGGTGCAGTTCAGTCACAAAAACTTGTTGTTAGAGCGATTTCTAGGTTGCAGTCTTTACCTAGTGGTGATATTGGGGCTATGTGTGACACCATTGTTGAAGAAGTACAGAAACTTACAGGTTATGATAGGGTTATGGTTTATAAGTTTCATGATGATGATCATGGTGAAGTTGTTTCAGAGATTAGAAGATCTGATTTAGAGCCGTATTTAGGCTTACACTATCCTGCAACTGATATCCCACAAGCTGCTAGGTTTTTGTTTAAACAGAATCGAGTAAGAATAATAGTCGATTGTCATGCGAAATCAGTGCCAGTGATTCAAAGTGAGGAGTTAAAGCAACCACTTTGCTTGGTCAACTCTACGCTTCGCGCCCCCTATGGGTGCCATGTGGTTTACATGGCTAACATGAATTCTATTGCATCTTTAGTGATGGCAATTCTTATAAACAACAATGACTCCATGAAACTATGGGGTTTGGTGGCCTGTCATCATACTTCACCACGTCATATCCCGTTCCCACTTCGCTATGCTTGTGAATTTTTAATGCAGTCAATGAGTTTGCAGCTCTACATGGAGCTCAAACTAGCCGAACAAAAAGCAGAGAAAAAGATCCTCCGTATGCAGACCACATTATGTGACATGCTCCTGCGAGATGACCCTTTTCGGATTATAACTCAGTCTCCAAACATAATGGATTTAGTCAAATGTGATGGAGCAGCTTTATACTATGATGAAAAAGTCTGGTTTCTTGGTGTAACACCAAATGAGTTACAAATTAAAGATATAGTTAAATGGTTGTGTAATGAACATAAGGGCTCTACAGGGTTCAGTACAGAGAGTTTGTTGAATTCTGGTTATCCTGATGCGGTTTTGCTTGGTGATGCAGTTTGTGGTATGGCTGCTGCAAGAATTACTTCAAAAGATTTCTTGTTTTGGTTCAGATCACATACGGAAAAAGAGATTAAATGGGCAGGGTGTAAACATCATCCTGAAGATGAAGATGATGAGAGAATGCATCCAAGATCTTCATTTAAGGCATTTTGTGAAGTTATAAAAAGTAGAAGTTTGCCATGGGAAGTTTCTGAGCTCAAGGTGATTCATTCATTGCAGTTAATTATGGCAACATCAGCACAAGATGTTGCAGATAATAGTGGTGGTGGTAATAGAGTGATGAAATTTGGTCAACCTAGCGAGAGTGATGGTCAACGGGCGGATGAAACTAGTTCTGTTGCTTGTGAAATGGTGAGATTGATTGAAACAGCATCGGTTCCTATATTTGGTGTTGATGCTTCAGGTTTAATTAATGGGTGGAATGGGAAAATCGTGGAGTTGACTGGAGTCAAAGCTAGTGCAGCTATGGGGAAGTCTTTGGTTGATGAATTCGTTCATGAAACGTCACGTGGAGTTGTTGAAGATCTTCTTAATAGAGCTTTGCAAGGTAGGTCTTTTATTTTTTATGATCACTAAATCAGGTTTTTTGGTAACTTTACATGTAAAAAAGTAGCTAGAAATTAATTAAAAAGCTTGCTTGTTTTAGTAGAAGTGGTGTGAATATGTCTTGTTGGATAGATTATATGGTTGATTTGTGCTTTTTTAAAGAGGGTCCACCCCCTAGCTGATTCAAGATTTCTGACCCGGGTATGTACTACCATAACAAATCTGGATGCACTATAATAGCAAATTATTTTGTGTTAATGAAGATATATATGTGTGTAGGGTGAGTTTCATTACAGAACACTAAACTATTGTGAGAACAAGAAGAACAAACCTAAATTGTTTAATATTTTTTAATGGTTCATAATTTTAAAAAAAAGTTACTTACATAAAATTTTTATGTTATGTGCATAGAAAATAATTAAAATAATTTGTTTATATAAACTCTCTTTTGACTTATACATAAATGATATTCGTTTATATTTGTTTTCTTTGAATTTTAGGAGAGATGAATAAACATTGCATTTTAGCCATCTGTCTTATATTATAAAATATATGTTAACTGTTTACCTACACATGTGTAAGTTCTTACCCGACCTGTTTTGGCCCTTTATCAAACCAACCCCGCCAAAGTTGCCCATTTTGCAATCCTTACCTCAAAAGTCCATATATATTTTCCCTAGAACTTATTTTGGCCACCTGCTTTATTTGATACAGGTGAAGAAGAGAAAAACTTTGAACTGAAACTGCAAAAAGTTGACATGCACCGACAGAACAAAGCCCTAGTATACATTAAGGCTAATACATGCACAAGCAGGGACTATATGAACAATGTAGTTGGCGTATGCTTTGTGGGTCAAGATGTCACAAATGAGAAAATTATCATGGATAAATACAGTCGTATGGAAGGAGATTATAACGCGATTATTCAAATGCCAAACCCTTTAATTCCTCCTTTATTTGCTTCAAATGAAGCCGTGTGTTGTTCAGAATGGAATGCAGCCATGGAAAAGCTTACTGGTTGTATGAAACATGAAGTTCTTGGAAAAGTGCTTCCTGGTGAAGTTTTTGGAGGTTTATGTAAACTTAAGGATGAAGATGCATTGACAAAATTTATGATTTTGTTATATAGAGCAATCAATGGTCATGATTCGTCGGATATACCGTTTGAGTTTTCTGGAAAAGATGGGAGTTTTGTAGAGGTTTACTTGACAACAAACAAGAGAGTTGCTGAAAATGGAAAAGTGGTTGGGTGTTTTTGTTTTTTGAGGACTAGTGTACAAATGTCTTTAGGAGATAGTATATATGATCAAGGATCTGTGTTGAAAAGAAATGATTTAGGGTATATTAAGCAAGAAATAAAGAACCCGTTAAACGGGCTGCGTTTTACTCACAAACTTCTTGAAAACTCGGCTATTTCAGATGATCAGAAGCAGTATCTTGAAACGAGTAGTGCTTGTGAAAGACAAATTGCATCAATCATTGAAATTATGGACATGAAAAGTATCGAAGAAGGGTAAGTCTTCATTCTAACAAGTCAAATAGGCTCTGGCCAAAATACGTCAATTTTAGTACATCAATTTTAGTACACGTAGGGTTGGCTAAGCAGATTTTATAATTTCAAACCAATCGTTGTTGTAAGACAATGCATAACCATCACCTTGGCATATCATATTTTCGTGTTATCATCCAGCGAAAGAGTCCAATTTGAGTTTTTGACCTCAAAAGTCAAAAGCCATCTATGACTTACATGGACCGGCCAGTCGAACTGGGAACTAGATACATAACACGTTTAGTTGAACCAGTTGAAGTGCCTTTATTTGAACTGGCCGGTTATGGGTCGGACCGCGAAACCAAAATGGTGGTTGGACCAGAATTTCAATTTTTTTTATTTTTTTAATCTCATTTATTGATTCATTTACGATTCCAAACTTCATATTTTCTTTTTTGCATACTTAGTATTTTAATCAAAGCCAAAAGATAAAGTAGTTTCATATTTCGTTTTAAATTAGTTATATATGTATTGTCTTTAAACTATTTATGATGTCATCCAATTTTTAAAACCAATCTGACCGATTAAGTTTTTTGGTTCAGTGAGCAGCCCCGTTATGAAAACGTTGGTTATTTATTAAGGTCCCTGGCCTGTGAAACTTTTTGTTTTTTTCAGCAATGTGGAGCTGAACTTGGATCAATTTGTCATGGAGAATCTGTTAGATGCAATAGTGAGCCAAGTAATGATTGTTTTGAAGGAAAAGGATATTCCATTGGTTCATGAAATACCCGATCAAGTCAAAATGCTCGATCTTGTTGGCGATCAAATTAGGCTTCAGATAATCTTGTCAGATTTCTTGATCAGCATTGTGAACCATGCACCTTCACCAGATGGATGGGTGGAAATCAAAGTGTCCCCTGGGCTCAGGATGATTCAAGATGGACAGGAATTCATTCATCTACAGTTCAGGCATGTATTTTGGCATTGCGGTTTTATTGGGCGGGTCAAAACACCAAAATGGGTTTGGTTGACATGCAAACACTTCTTTCCCTGGCTTTAGAACTTTTAAGGACCAATTAACATGTTAAATATGATTAGCCTAAATTATTACATTTAGTATAATCTTTTTGATAAAATAATGGGGAATTGTTGACAAAACCCAAATGAATTTTCGCTAAATTCATACATAAGTCCTTGGACTTCATTTTTCCATGATTTAAATCCCATAACCGTTATCAACAATTTAACAAAAAACTATTATTTTTGCATAAGTAGATCCTTCATTTGTTAAAATGATAATGTAAAGATCCTTCTTTTTGCTTATTAAAGGCAAAACCGCCTTTTGTTCGTAACTTTTGAGATAAAATTTGACTTTTATGCTCTGGCGAATCAGTTTCTTCAATATATACATGATTTTTGACTTCTGTATCTTTCAGTTATTCGTAATGATGACAAAATGTAGAGTTCTTTACTGCAACTTGTTACTCTGTTGACCCTAAACATTATAATTTTTGCTACACTCAAAAGTCAAAACTCATTGTTTTGACTTCACCCTATAGCTGCACATTTAAACACCCCCTTGTTTTGTTACAGGTGGCAATTTTGACCTTGATCAATAGGTCGATTTAGTTTATGTTCTATCTCTAACACGTTAATGTTTAAAGTAAAAAAAATAACTGAAAATGCATAGAAAGTCACCTAAAATGTATTTCTAATGCATTAGAATCCCGAATCATTCATTTCAAAGACTTTTTTTATCTATAATTGAAATCATATAATTTTTGTAGATATATATGACAACAAATATGCACAGAAAGTTTATGGTTTTCTCTAGAACTGTTACAAATCGCCCCACACCAGCCAATCATTTAACCTGCACTACAGAATTACTCTTTCAAGTTATCTGATTCACTAGACCAGCCCATTCAGCATTCCTCATGCAACATTTTTTCTTGCAGAATTACCCACCCGGGTCCAGGGATACCTCCAGATATTATCAGAGACATGTATGAAGAGAAAAAACAATCAGGAACCGAGGAAGGACTCACTCTCAATCTTTCTAGAAAACTTCTTCGTATCATGAAAGGCCATGTGCATTATGTTAGAGATGACGATAAGTGTTGTTTCATTGTTGACATCGAATTTAAAACTAGGAAATAAAGATCTGAATACAGCAATGTTGATGAGATCAACGGCATTTTGTTCAGTTGTGAGTGTTTGAATCTGTAGATATAGAGCTTTTTGCTTCCATTGTAGTTTTTGTACCATGTTGGTATATCAGTTTAACTAATCTTGATATGTAATGAGCCAGATTCAATAATAATTAGTTTGATATCATTTCCACCTCTGGATCTTTGTATGTCTGTTTCGGGTGTAAGATTCAAAAGAACTATTGTTTTATGTTGATTTTGGTATAACTTGTTGCATTAGACCTTAATCGTTAAAAACTAAATATATAAAGACACATAACAAAAATAGCAAAAAAGTATTTTCATTTTTGTTGGATTTTCTTTTTATGGGAGTCCAAAGATGCATCAAGAATTTTTTTTAGTCAAAGCCAACAAAATTTAAGCACAAGTTAACAATTAACATAGACAATGTTGCTATATTGTAATCGTACCTGCAAATTTAAATTTATAATACCACAAGGAAGCCTTTTACAGTTCCAGATATCATACAAAAAATAGCCAAACCATCACCATTCGTTCAGTTTAGGGATCCAATTTGAACAAAATAGTCAAAATTCAACTCTGTAACCTGTTGCTTGAAATGAAATCATAGGAACCACTACTTTCTGCAAAGGAAAGCACAATTACCCAATGAAGTACAACACAATTGCAATTTATGATATATATTTTCATACACAAGCTACTATTCATTACAGCAGGGTAATGGCACATTGGACCCATAAAACAGCTTCTACAAGAAGCAGATGTTCCTCTAAAACATGAAAAACCTGCTCATGACGCCTAAAACATTGGAGCAATACACGAAATAAACAAAAAGTACCCTAGTTCAGTTCCCACTACTTTTAGTCAAATATCAACCAAAGGTCCAAAACACATGAAAAGTCAGATCTAAACCTCAACCTATACAATTGCCCAGAAATCCATAAACTTATGTCCAGATAATCATTATCATCATCATCATCATATATCCCAGAATCAAATGGGAAAACGATTCGCAAATGAAGAGGTGAAAAGACAGAAGATTCGACCAATTCACTAGCAAATTGATGATCTCCACCTGTACATTCCATCATTCTCCTCTTTCAAACGTCTTTTAATCATAGGATTTTCTTTTTTCACTCTTTCAATCTTTATAAAAGCAGAACAAAATCTGCACCTTGGTTGCCCATTTAAGCGACTTTCCTAGTTCTATACATGTATGTACTGATGGAAGTCAGCAGTCTCGGGTAAATATTATTATTTTAGACACTTTAGCAAGACTGCTGGCTTCACCTGCTGTCAGCTCTGGTTGGTTGCACCAGAACCCACACCATCTCTTGGAGGGCTACCTGACGAGTCTCCTGAGTCTGAACCATTTGCCCGATGCATTTGGATATTCAAACTATTTGATGACAGTGGTTCCTGTAAGATGAGAAATGTAAATGTTAAATTAGTAATTTGACATCTTCATTTTCATAAATCAAGCCGTGATTAGAGCAGGCTTGGGCATCACTTGGCTCTAAAGGTAGCAGCAATATGGGCAAGGCGGACTGGTTGGGTAGCAGGTCAAAACACATCATTTTACCACGGGTCAGCTTAGTTTGGATTGGCCCAAAAAGCACCTCGTGTCAACTTTTAACAGTTAATAATGCATTATGTATGATTACAAAAGCAAATATGATTACACTAAAAGGGATTTTGACCCAACCACTCATTAAAAATCTAGAATAAACATGTTACCTGACCAACAGCTTCTGAGCCCTCTAAATGAAAAAGAATAGGGCGGCAACGTTTATCTTCATTCATCAAGCTTGAGTTTTGAAAATGGGTCACAAGTGCCATTTTTCCTTGGATTCGAGCATAAGCCAAAGAAGCAACTTTTTCACTGTTGAATTTCTCCCACTTTTTCCCATTAAACGCCTGAACAACAATTACAGGTATTAATGTATGTACCTATAGTTAAAAAAATGAATTTATAAAGTCAAAGACAGTCAACTGGAGTCTGGAAGGTAGAATAAACCTGGTAAAAAGGGATTATATGTGTTGGGGAAAGCATGTTGATAAACGCATAGCCGACATTGCATTTGTTCTACAGCAAATGTTGAGAATTCGTCATGTTTACCAAACTAAAGCATAAAGGGGGGAGTGTATCACATAGAAAGAAATTCTTAACAAAAATAATACCTTAAAATCGATTGGCAAGTAAAGAAAATCATAAGTACCACTATGATTTTCATCAATAGCAGCAAGCAACATCTTTGAAGTATACCTGAAGTACCAAAAAATAAAATCAATTAAGTGCTAAAAATAAACAGATTGATCTTTAAGTGCCAAAATCAATCATGGTGAGTTCTTTAAGTGCCAACAAAAATCTACAAGAAATCTTCTTAGTGCCAATAATAATCAACTAGTCAAGAATCAAGACGCAATCTTTTTAAGTGCCGAAAGCAATCAAAGATGGAATCATTAAGTGCTGAGGATAATAAAGTAATCAAGATGAAATACTAGCAATCAAGAAGAAATCTTTTGGCTGAGAATAATCAAGATGAAATCTTCAAGTGCGAAAAATAATCAAGATGGAATCTTCTAAATGCCATAATGAGTAATGATACTATAGGCCTTATATCAAAAGAATCTAAAAATCAACTTAATCAATTCAATGTTACACATGGATCGCACATCTTCTCTCCCCTCGTCTTTTCCTTTCACTAGCCAAGTCTCTCATAATATTTAAAAGTTGATTTTTTGGGATACCTATTAGGCCTGTGGATCATTATTCACCAAAAATAACCAAAGGTTTTCCACCAAAAATAACCAAAAACTGAAACCTTTGTCTTACTTGTTAGGGATATTTTTAATCATCAAAGTTGTACGAGTATCTTCCCCGCTTGTGATTTTATCAAGATCAAGCAGGAACTGTTTCTTGCTATCAGTTTGACTCCCATTTTGATCAAAACGACGGTTCCGTCCACGCTCGCTCATACTTTCAGCAATTGTAGGCCCTAGCCCTGAATACGGCCCGTTACCAATAAACATAGGATTAACCCTGGGAGAAGACATGGTGCTGAAACTTGGAGAACCATTTTCTATAGCCCCACGAGAACCAAAAAAGCCTCTGTCAATATGACCTATATCAACATCCCTATAAGCAGGTGAGCTCCTGTACAATATTTCAGGAGACTCTTGATAATGACCAAAATGCCCTTCAAATGGGATCCCAGATGGAGCAGAACCGACATGATGATGTTGATGGAGCAAAGATCCATGACGCCCTGTGGTTGGGAATCCATGGGTCAGACCAGGAAAGCCATTGGATGTGGTAAACGGGCGAACCATGGTTGGTGATCTAAAATCATAGCGTTCTCTGGTCTGGTCAGAGTATATATTGGGACTACCCCACAAAAACTGTGGCCCAGATAGTGTTTCAATTCCTGAACCGGTTGAGCTTGGACCACCAAAAGAGGGCATGGGTTCACTAAATTGACTCAATTTGGAGTTTGGAAGTGAATGAGATTGCTGATATGTGTTATTTTGTTCTACATGGTTACTATTAGTCCTTCCACTGTCCTTGCCAATTGGTGCTATCTTGGCTGGTTGAGGGTGCAAAATTGAAGCCAGACCAGGTAAATTGTTGCCAAAAGTAGAGTTCAATGAGCCAAGGACTGGCGACTTGCTTAGACTTTGTAGAGGACTGTGTTCAATCGGGCTGCCAAATTGTGCCCAGACACCTGCAAGGTGAATTAGATTGAAATTATGTTGTAAGATGGTAAAAATATTTACCACAGTTTTCCGAAACAAAACAAGATAACAACAGAAGGTCTAACCAGGAGGCAAATTAGCAATCGAGGGACCCACTTGAAGTCGAAAACTTTGAGTGTCGTCTTGGTCAAATTCTTGAGTCAATTGTAACATTAAGCTGAAGTAAAGAAAGAAAAATGAATGGTTAGGGTCAATAAGACATTGCAACTTCAACAATTTACTAATGATAGGCAGATCCATGTTATGCATTATCTTAGCCAGCCAAAAAGAGAAATTAGAAGAAACATAATCACTAATGAGGAAAACAGGATCGAAACCTGCCCAAAGTGTAATATATTAATGCCTAAGACCTCCTAAATCATTTCACTTAAAAGATCAAATAACTAGTGAAATAATATAATATTTGTACGGATTGTACCCATTTGTCAGACTAATTGATTACGTAGAAGGTTTAAGGATTTTGGACACCAGATCCTGTTTATATGTAAACAACAAATCAACATCTAATTGTCACAAGAAGTTTTACCCGTTTATGCATGAAGATCTTCGATCATTCTTAAGGATAACAAAACTCTATTCTTAAAAGAACTAACACTCTTCATACAAATGAGCAATTTTTGCTAATTGGTGGAAACGTAACTATAACTATCCTTCAAGATTCTTCTTTGCTCAAAACATGAAAAGAACTATGATAAAAGGTAAAGAGATAAATTTTGGCACTTTTCTCTTTATATTATAAAAATAATCTAGATAGACTTACTTTCGACGGGCTCCACCAGGGCGACTAGGTTCAAGCTTTATGCGTTTCCCAGCTATGTCACTCCTGTTCAGGGATCTAAGGGCTGCTTCAGCAGCTCTAACATCATAATATTCAATAAACTTGTGGTGCCTTTTGTGTGGCGTCTCCCTTATCTATTATTTGGCAAAAAGTACCAGAATTTAATTTCTTTTCCCCAAAATCACACAAAAATGTTACAATGATGTAACCCAACAGCACTCACTAGATATGAGTCAGTTTTTCATCACAGTAATTGGATTATTGCTGAAAACTATACATTTTTCTTGGAAATATGCAGAAGGAAAAATGAGTATACTTTATCTTTAAAAAATGGAGCAAGAAAATATTTGTTTTTTTACTTATGCAGTTGGTTTTTCATCACAGTAGTTAGATCTCTGCACAGGATCACAGAAATTTGTTTTTGTTGAAGCCAGAATCTTCTTGCCATGATACAAAAGGAAAATTAATAAACGAGAGGCAAGTAAAATGCTTCTTATCACATTTTAAATTGCAGAACTTATTCAACATCCCACATTTTAATAGTATCTCCTTACAATGGCATATATATCATAAGGATGGCTTGTTTTGCCAAAAAAAAAAAAAAAAAAAAAAAAAAAAAAAAAAAAAAAAAAAAAAAAAAAAAAAAAAAAATAATAATAATAATAATAATAATAATAATAATAATAACCATGTGGTTCAAACGGGTAATCACTTTTTTGCATTAGAAGGATTATTGGAGAGAATAAGAAAAATACCTCTTTAACCTCACCGTATGCCCCAAAGATTTGAAGAAGATCTTCACATGAAACTGAAGGATCCAAATTAAAAACAACCAACGTTCCTTGGTTTATATCTTTGTCCGACGGGTTATCCTAGTACACAAAAAAAAAATGGAAAGCTAAATTACATTAACTTCTATGACTTAAAAAAATATGTAACTTCTATGACTTAAAAAAATAAAAATCAAATTTGAACCTTTGGAATTGAGTAGTGAATGTCTAGCTTCCTTCTTCTTAGCGGCTTATTCTGTAATACACGCATTGCTGTTCGAGCGGCGCGGATATCATAGTAAGATATCATCACAAAACCCCTGTGTTTACATGCTGTGTATAGTGTTCTAATATCACCATGTTGCTACAAGATAAAATAATATGCTTGTAAATGATCAACAGATGACAAAAGATATGAAAAATAAAATAAAATCCTAGAAAACCATTTAGTGTATCAATTTTTTTAAAAGAAAATACTACTTAGACGCACCCACTTTTACATCTCATTAAATTTCTACACTGTTCACCTAACAATCAAATGATCAAATATGCTAAAATCAATATTTATCGACTTCTCAAACCAAACCATGGTTTAAGTAAATGCAAAGATAAACAGTATTAGCCACTACAACAGAGAAATGAACAATTGCAGAGTTCCTCATCTATTTTTCTAATAACATTTCCACAATTTCTCTAATGTCGGTTTACTTCTCAAACATAGAAATATAGAATACCTAGCTTTTTGTTGCAAATAAATTTCAGTTCATTGAAAGTAAATATAAACACTAAAACTTGTGAAAGTGAGCAATTCTGTGCACAGAAAAGTGGAGTATCTAATCAATTTTTTCACCAATGTTTCAACAATTTCTCCAACTAGCATTATCCTATAAATGTAATATGCTATGAATAATGTCTGGTCAGTTTCTCCATCTATATTATTATAAAACTGAAAGATTGAGCAATGTTCGCTTACAGTTTCTTAATTAACGTTTCCACAATTACTCCATAAATCATTCGCCAAATAATGTGACATGCTAAAGGTTTACTTTCCAAACCAACCATACGCCACTTCTCAAAGGAGACAACATACTTCAATAAATGCCAAAATAAGCACTATGTTTGCAAGAGTGAGCAATTCTTTACATAAAATGCCTAAAATCATTTTTTCACTATATGACTATATGTATCCAAAATTTGTATGCAATCATGCTTTTTAGCAAACTAAAGTGTTTTTTAACAGTATCAAAAGAAAATTAATTTACTTTCCACGAAAATTGATAGCCAATAAATTCGGGCTTTAATCTATAGAAGATGAAGAATATGCAAAGATCTAAACAAGATAAAAAATTTCTAGATTCTTGTCTAAAAACACACACAAAATAGCATCTTTTTTCGCTTATTGTCGTTATTGAACATCAAAAACTGCAATATTGTTAAATACAAAAAGATGGTATAACTACCTCAAACAATGCTCTGAGTTCTGAATCCTCGACATTACTATTAATATTACGAACAAATAAGGTTCTTGAAGGATGCTCTCCATATGGATGTTCTCCAGCAACAGTCCCCACGCCGTTTGTAAGATTGAAATGGGCCAACCCATTACCAATGACCCCGTCACTCAGAGTCGCCTTTGAAATGCCCAAATTCAAGTTATCCATATCAGATTCAAGTTCCATACCCCCTCCACTTCCAAAAAGATCATATTCTTCTAACTCATCTACATGGTTAGTAAAAGCATTGAGGTCAAGCCCGTCAATTACACCAGCTAAAAGCTCGTCTTCATCAGGTAACAAGTTTCCAAACGCATGATCTGCAAGATCTTCAAGCAAACCATTGCCTTCTAAAGATTGAATATCATTGTCTGGATTATTCGATGTCACTGCATTTCAAATCAATCAACAAAATTGTGAATTTACGCAACACTTAGCAAATCTGATAATCTGAAAGAGGGTGCATACACTTGTCATGGGGTAAAACTGGTAATGAACTTGAGAAAAGAGAGGCATCACTTGAGGCGTCATTATAATTAGCAGATCTTGTTAACATGTCCTTTGCCCCAGTTCCAACGGCTTTTGAAAAATTCATTGATGTTAATTTTGAGGGGCCTGCCAGAAAAAAATAAAGATTGTTCATCAAGGTTTTAGGTATTGCAAGGTAAGTAAACAAAAATTTAGCGGAGATTTCAAACCTACCGAAAGGAACATGTTGCGAAGAATGTTGCATTATGAAACACTACTGTCATAGAAGAAAGCTTCAGTCAACAATATATATGCCAAGAATATAAAAAAGATTAAACGTTAATACACATATTGTGGTTTACAGTTTACTGTTTAGTTATGAGAATGATATAATGCAAGTCAAGCTTTTTCACATAAATTAGTACTACCGAAAACTTTCGTGGACCCCAAGAAACTATCAAATAAGGGGTGTTCGTAAGTACATTTGAATTGATTATTGCAACTTCAATGAATAGCTTCAAGTATTTAAGTGGAAGTAATAGTGATCCTAAATGTTCTAATTATTTTGGGTCAATATACTCAGATTAATATTAGACTTTAATCATTAGAACTGCCTGGCTCTGATTGATCATCCAAACAGCAGTAATCAGTTTCAAAAAGCACATCAAAACAAGCCCTAAGTTTTAAATCTCTGTTTACAAGAAAACTATGAATACCTAACAGAGATGATCCAAACAAGATGCAAAGTTTAAACTTCAGACCTAAAGCATAATAGTATCAAGTACTAGTATACAAAACTATACAACATTAAACCAATCAAATCAGTAATAATCAACAATGAACTATAGAATGTTTGCGCAGACACAATCATCTGCAAAATCATTAAATCCCCGTTAATAATCAACAATTGCTCAAATTCACCACAAAATCACAAACCAACTGTATGATCCACAACAACCCCAATAAGGAATCAGCAATCTACACACCGATCACAACATGCAAAGCAATCAATCCCCAAAATTTCATAAGAACATACAAGAATCTGCTAATTTCAACTAAACCCCTATATTTCACCCCAAAATCACAAACCCCGATTGAAATTAGCAGACAACAGCAAGAAGACTATAATGGGGTTCACGATTTTAACACACAAAAACACATGTGACTCTGTAACAGATGAAAAGGGTACCTGAGAAAATGTGAAACTAATAGAAGAAAATGGTAGAACAGAGTAAAGGGTGTCTGAAGAACAACAATAAGAAGACGAAGAAGAAGAATCGAATCAAAATCGCATGTGAATCTGCAAGAGATTCGAGGGAAACATCATGATCTTGATGATCGGATGACAGAGAGAGAGAGATATAGCTTCTTGCTTTTTAGATAGAGAAATAGTGGAAGCGTGAGGAGAGAGAAGTGTGTGTTTTGGTGTTTTCTTCACATAAAAAACACGTACGGAATCTATAGATACATACGTGTATCTATATGTAGAGAGAGAAAGTTGTGATTGGATGAACAAAGTGAAGAAAACACAGGGAATGATTGGGGGAGGTATAAAACTGTTAACTGTATTTAAATCTGTTTTGGTGTCCGTGTTGAAATATGATGTGAAATTAATATTTACCTAAAAAGTTAATCTTTGTTTTTTTCCATAAGTTTTGCAAATTGTTTTTATTTTAGTACAACGTTTATTTTTTTTATAATTAGCCTGAGTTTTGCAAATCATTTTTATTTTTGTCCTTTTGACTAACGAAGTTAACACTTTTAGTTAATTTTTTTAAAAAAATACCCCTAAGGGATATAAAAACATCCCATATCTTTCAATTTCTCTCTCTCTCTCTCTCTCTTTCTCTCTATATATAGCACCACACACCACCGCCATCGCACACCACAGCCACCGCACATCACTGCTACTACACAATACCCCCACCACACGTCAAATTTTGCAACGGGGGGTGTAGCGTCGTCGACGATGATACGCCGGTCGTCGTGACTTCCATTTCACTCAGTCTCTGTAAACAGCCCTGAGCTCCGACGTCCACTAGCCTTTTTCGGCAGTCGTTACTTCCTCCGGCCATCATACACAATCGCCACCGCGAATCTCTTCGGCACCGATTCGTTCGTCGGATCCAGCATCTGAATCAATCGCACCATATTCTTCTCATCCTTCCTGAACTCCTTACGATTCACTTTCACTGATAATAAACCTACCAATGCTTTCAGTGTTGATTCTTGTAATCCTGCTTTCAGTGTTGATTCTTGGAAGTGACGCACAAAAAGAAAAGAAATTGAAAGGTGAATTGGGTGTATTAGCATTTCATTTGGCAGAAGGAGACAATGTTTTCAGTGTTGATTCTTGTAATAGCATTTCATTCCGGCAATCGCCCCACCGGTTGGTTTGGTTATCGCAGGCTACGTCGGGCCAGGTGTAGGGGGTGGCGGGCTATGGAGATATAGGAGATGATGGAGGCGATGGTGAAGAAGAGGAGGGGGAGGCAGAGGTGGAGGTGAGGAGGGTGGAGGGGGTGGCGGAGGAG
>BJCM01005963.1:4009-16867 GCA_018326385.1 Flaveria bidentis | reverse complement strand
TCCCTCCGTCGCGCCCCATTCTCCGCCCTCCACCCGCCGGTTTCCTCCCTCCGTCGCGCCCCATTCGCCGCCCTCCCCCCGCCGGTTTCCTCCCTCGGTCGCGCCCCAACCGCCGCCCTCCCCCTGCCGGTTTCGTTCCTCCGTCGTGTTCCAGTCACCGCGATTGACGAACCGAGGTACAGTACCTACTACTTCATTATTGAACCGCCATCTTTGTTGTTACGTTTGATTATACTACACGATCTTATGATTAGGCTGCAAAGTTAGGGTAGAAGTTATTAGTGGTTGATTTGATCTATTCGTTGGTGATATGATCTTATGATTAGGCTGTATTGATTTCTTAGTTGCTGATTTGTTCTTATGATTAGGCTGCAAAGGCATGTTAGTGGTTGATATGATTTGTTCGTTGGTGATATGATCTTATGATTAGGTTGTATTGCTTTGTTAGTTGCTGATTTGTTAGTTGCTGATTTGCTCAATTTCTAGTTATTAGTTGTATACCTGAGGCGGTGTTTAGATGTGTGTATTAGTTCTTCATGATTAGGTAAGAAGTTTGGTTCGGTTCGGTTTGATATTGGTTAAATGGTTTATTGATTTCAAATGGTATTGCTTATATGGGTTCTTGAAATCAAATTTGATATTAGTTCTTGATTATTTACCTGCATCTAGACATGGTAGAAGAAAAAAAAGTAGAGTTTTTTGGAAGTTAGATTGTGTTGACAAAACTTTTCTCGAAGCGTGTATACATGAGGTAACAACTAATGGTCGAGAGGGTAGTAGCTTAAAAGGATCCTTATGGTCGAGTGAGGTTCAAAAGGCGTTGAATATATGACTGCTTTGCGTGACCAAATTGCTAATCAACTACTTTTAAATGCATCAAGTTGATTTGTATGCAAACTCTTGCAATATGTTTAAAATTCGGTGTGTTTTATTCGGATTATGTGTGATTTATGTTTAACTTGTATTTTGTATGACATTTTGAATTTTAAGGTATTATATTCTTTTGAAAGTTCGGTAATTTTTATTGATTACACAACACAAGTTAAAATACAAAGGCAAGTTTCAGTCAACAGAGTCAGTCAGATACATAATAAAACAACCAAGTTTCAGTCAGATGTAGATTCAGTCAGAACTTCTGACTCGATCAGCTTATACTGGGTCAGCACAATCAAACAACCCCTTAATTGGCCCTACAGAATTGTGAATTTGTAAGATTTTGATTCGGATTGTATAATTATAGACATGCATATCTATTGTGGAATATTATGATTGTTCATTTTATTTTAATATCAGCTTTATAGATAAACTAAAAATTACATAAGTTAGAAATTTATAATTGAATATTTATTGATTATCACAACATATATAAATAAGCTTCAAGGCTTGTATGTTAGGTTTTAAGGGTTGTCAAATCAAAATAGAAAAGTTTAATTAGTTTGTGAAAAGAAATCATTGTTTTATGTAGCAACAATGCTCGGGCAATTTGTGAGCTCATGGTGCTCTATATCGCCTATCTTTGCATTTGGTTTGAAGGACCTGCTCATGTTTCACCATCACTAGAGTATAAACGATCGTAAGAAGGAACTTATTAACGTCATAATTTTGGCATCCATATGATGCATATGAAGAACAAGGAATGATGCGATCTTCATGGGACAGACTCCATCTATTACCAAATTAAAAGGCATCATATCACTGACCAAATTTTCAAGCCTAAATACACCTAATGCATGATTATTAAGACACACTATTTCTCTCTATCTCTCTATACATATACAAATACATGTAGAGAGAGATAGAGAGTAAAGAATGTACCAATCACAAAAATACATGTATTTTAAAAGATTAAAATACAACATCAATGAAAACATTTTCAGACAAGTAATCAATAGATGATACATAGGTATATTGAAGTTAAAACTTCGGACGAGATTTCTTCTCAAGTTTTGTAGTCATTGTTGGTTGAAAAGTTTGTCGACAGATAATTTATCGATGTATAATATCCCCCCAACCGCCCTCATTTTCTCATGTATTCCTTATTGAATTCATATACGTACTCCTAGTGTTGGTGGAAGTGGTGGTTTTGGAAGTCAAATATGGCAACAATGACGTTGAATCTTTCATCAAAAGCTAAACACAATGATAACTAGTTTGTTGGTATTGGTGGTCACAAACCTAAAATCAAGTATAATAATGTATACAAGTTTTATGTATATGGTTTCTATGTTTCAAACATTTTTAGAAACACATGACTGATTGTAATAAGTTTTTATCTAGCTCTAAATGCGATCTTTTGTTCTTTGATTTAAACACACCTATAGCATTACTGTTTGGTTGTTATAAAAACCAAAGTCTCTCAGTAATTCTTGACACGTTTAAGAGTTTGAACGATTCTCAAGTGATCAGAAAATGTGTGCATTGTGAAACATGTAGTGTATAAGAATGTAAGTTGGTTTCAACATTAATTAATGTATATGGGTCGTTTACATCTAATGATTAATTTTATCTTTTGTACCCTAAAACAACTTACTAACACATGATAAAGTGATAAACCAATTAACAACCCTAACTCTTTCAGTTTTTTTTATTATTTTTGTTAAAAACTACATCAAGTGATCATATATTTTAAAGCATAAACTATAAACAATAAAGATGTAACCAAATTATGTAAATATATCATCAAACTTACCACAACTCCTAAGTCCTATCCATTAATCCATACATCAAAAAGTAACAATGAAAAAGGAGAATTAGTCAAATATCAAACGTCTAGTGTTGTCACATCTACTCCCTCCTTAACAACTTTATAAGTTACAAATTTCAATTCTCCTTAATTAAATCTACTTCAAAAATAACAAAATAAAAACCAATTCAAACTCTCACAAAAAATATACTCAACTCCGGACCACTATTCCCATCAGGATTCATCATATAATAAGTCTCCGAGTCTTTAGACCCAATCACTCGTTCAAAATGCGCTCTCATGTACGTCAACTCTCCATCCGTTACAGGACCCGAGACAGCACTATCAGTGACAATATTATTATCGTCACTGCTATTGCTGTCGCATGGCGTCGGGAGTACTCCCGCACCCATAGATATGGCATGCAACATTTGCATGACGTATAAATCATCGTCTGTCGGCTCTCTCTTCACCCCATATCCCATCTTCCGCCCGTTACAATACATCGTCCATATCGGCTCATCGATGAGCTTCGTCTTCCCCCCACGCTTCTCGCACTCCATCGCGATTCTAACGAGCCCCAACCCCATTTCTTGCAGTAGTTTTCCCGTTGGGATTGAAAGTTCTAGCAAAAGCACGGGTAAACACCTCGGGTTTTCTTGGATTGCGAGGTTGATTCGGGTTTTACGGTAGCCGAAGAGGGTGCCGGTCATGCGGGTGCCACCGTGGATGTGGTGGTGGTCGTGGTGGTTGTGGAGGGAGACGGGGAACTTGCAGGCGGGTGTTATGATGGGGAATGAGCGGAAAACTGAGCGCACGTGGCGGAAAATTTTGGTTGATTTTGACGGGTTTTTACGCGGGGATGATGGTTGAAGGGATACCCCCGGTGACCGGGAGGGGGACGGGGAAGATGACGGTGGCGGTGGCGGTGGCGGTGGTGATTTTTTTCCGGCAGCCATGAGGTTGGAGATTGGTTTGGTTGAAGATGTTGGTGGGAATGAAGTATATAGAGAGTTGATAGTGTGTGCAGTGGGATGCACGTTTTGGTTCTTCGTGTGAAAATTCATTGACTTTATTTCAATAAATGGATTTCTTTAACTAAAATTGCTTTATATTTTTAATTACAGTTATATATTTATAATAATCTAGAAAATAATTTCCATGTCTCAATTTGCAAAAACGTGAAATCGTCTTACCCAAATAGCTTATGGTTTGTTTATTTGGTTGTTACTTGTAAAAAATCATATGGTTTCAAAAGTTTCGACATTGAATAATGTACGTATTGAAAATTAACATGTAGATAAGTAATTTTAGTTTTAAGAAATAATCCCGAACACCACTTTTAATTTTGAGAATTTTTTACTAAGACTCACACTGGCGCACATATTTTAAATCATACTCTTGAATTTATACGTCTCGTACTCTTGAATACATACGTTTGTATGCTCTTGGAGAAGGACGCCTTCCCCATAGGATGAAGACCCTTGATAAATATTTCCAAATAGAGCTTAAGTTTTGAATTTGCATTTGGTTGATCAAACAAAATTAAAAGATTAAGCAAATTTGATTGATCAAACAAAACTGAAAGAATTTATGCAAAGTAATGATTCTCTCAAAAAAAATATCTCTTTTGCATCTCATTGATTTTCTCAATAAATATTCTTTATTTGTATCTTCAAAAAGATATTTTAGGTGTTTGATTGGCGTACTACATCTGTCTGTTAAATTAGAGGTTATGTATAATTGTATAGTTTCTTGAATAAATTGATTGTAAGATTCTGCACACGTTCAATTTTGAAACAAATATTTGATCCTCATTCCATTTTATTTTAAGTCTCGATTTTAGTTAAACACAAGTGATTAGAATGTATTACAGCATTAGTCCAACTTTAATTCCAAGTTTACAGGTGGGATTTTACTTTTTAGTAATTAATTTGTGGAGGTCAAAAGTGTGTTTTTTCCCAAGCATAAAAGATTCCTTAAACGGGGTATCACATCTTTAACTATTATAAATCTTATATTTGTGAAAGTCAAAAGATGTAAAGTTTTCTCCGGGTCGTGTCGATATGTCCCAACACTCCTCTTTAACGAATTCTTCTCTTTTTAAAGGTAAGTGTGTTAGATATGTTTAAAAACTATTTCATTAAAGAAATCATCTCTATCACCATAATGCATAATGAATTAGCAGGTTTTATATATTAAATCCACTCGTAACGACCTTGAACCCTTTCAGCCAGTTTCACAAACGGTTTTCTCCAGGTTTTTTTAGCAGATCCATTTGAACTCTTAGAAACCCGTTTACGAATAAACAGGTCAAGTATTCCGGTCCCAGTCTACGCTTAGGGATAAGGATTTTTTGCTTAGTGTCAGTACCGTACTGGTACTATATTAAACTCATACCGAACAAACATCATAGGTACTGGTACTGGTATTTGTTTTTCATGTTCTCGATTACAGTATTTTCAATGAAACTGATACTAACGGATACCAATCCCACAAAATTGATACAATATTCTGCTGGGATCTTGGAAGTCTTTAGGCTGGACATTTCAAAAGGTGTAACCACTTTGAAAAGTGAAAACAAGACTATGCTCATCTCAATATGCTGGCAGATGATGCAGCTCTTTGTTAGTCCTGTACAGAGGTTTTCGCCCTTGTGGTTGGATGGATTTTTTTTATGAGCAAGTGTCTAACTTGATGAGAAGCTTGCGCTCAGCCCTCCTATGCCTCATAATTATTGCATCCGGGGACTATACAAGCTCATTACTATAAGGGACTAACCAAGGATGGGGGCTCCAGGTGGATCCCAGGCAATCTGAACTATGGGTAGCTACAGAGCTTCTTCAGGCTTTTGGCTGTTTTGAGTGTGCTAGATCTTGGCATTTTGTAGTTGTGCAAAGTGGCATGCGTGTTCATTGAGATGAGTAACTGAGGATATTGATTCAAGTAGATTCATTTACGTTTAGTATGACATGTAGTATACTAGTGTAGTTTATAAGACCGTTAGGTTTAATCTTCTGTCATAGACAAAAGGCAAATTATATTGCAAGTTATCTCAAAGAATGCGATGTTCTGAACAAGACTTCAGTATGGTTTGACTTAGTAACCATTACCATTTACCATTCATGGTTGTCTTATTACATGAGATTTTAGATTAGTTCTTAAAGACATATAAAGTGTGCAATCAGCAACGATTTGGGTGATAAGCTACAATGGCACTCTGTTTACTAAGCCTTCTAAGAAAAAAAGAATTCAGATAATAATGATAAACTGATAGTGTTTTATATTATTTTCATTTCTTATTTCTAAACTAGATTAAAAAAACTTAATGCTTTAGTGGGCATCCCTTGGAAAATTCAGGTGTTTGTTTATCTATAACCTTCTTTAAATATTACAAAGATTTTCAGAGTCGATATGCAGTGGTATCTAATCTATAACAGGGAGCACCAAGCATAAGAAAAGTAGCATCATGCTATGCTTGTGCATAAAACAAGAAATATAAAAACAACCTAACAAATCTCTACAGTGTTATACTACTACTACTACTACTAAAAAGTTGAGACTTGAGACAGTACCTTAATATTAGTTCAATCATCTGTAGCTATAGATTGAGCCAGATTCTTCCTACACTTCCCAAATGATGATAAATGCAGCCTCCTCAAGCCACTTTCAATATCACTTATAGAATGCCTAGCACCCTCTTGACCATTTGAAAGTGATTCACTTGTGTTTCGTGAACCCACATAGCTACTGTTTCTAACAAGTTTACCCCTTGAAATCCCTCTAGCGGCTCCATTGATATCGTTGCTTTGATCCAAAGAAGGCCTGTTCTCGTGGATATAACTGTCATTCTTTTTGTCACTGTGTTTGAACTTATAGCTCCATAAATTAGACACCTTTCTCCACCCGTTCTTGACTGTTTTACGAGCAGAAAGAGGTGCATTTGAAGCTGATTCCAAAGTACTATTGTTAACAGAGCTCGAATGCCAATCCTTTAACTCTCTCTCGGTTATAACCAACTTCGTTTCTTGACCAATAACATCATTTCTTTGAGACGCAGATTTCAAATAATTACCTTCAAATCCTGCGGTTTTGGAACTGGAGCTTTTCATGGAGCTTGAACTACTTCCTGCATTTGATAAAGACGAGTCTGAATTAGACTTAGCCGATGCACCAGAACTCGACCCATCTTCCTTCGCCATAATCCTCTTGTTTACAGGGGGGAATATCATATCATCAACAATGGGCAGCATTGGCGTAAGGCGAGGGATAGTTCTCGCAACCATATATCCATCCCAAGAAGCTCTATGCTCATCATACGAACATTGCGGATCGTCTAAAGACATACGATGGGCATCAATAGAAAACCTAGGAGCTGTATCGCATGATCTCCTACCCAAACCATAATCTGCAACTTCAGATTGCATATGATTATCCTTAAATCGACTGAGATTCGACCTGTTATTATCACTTTGCTTCTTCTCCTTATGCTTTTGCCTCCATTTTCGAAGCTTCTGGCTGAAAACAGAAGCTGATTCCCAAAAATTCTTCTTTCTGATCTGTAACTCCATCTCAATATGCTCCTTCATCGTCCTCAAACCCTCTTCTTCTTCACCAATCTCACCATTATCCTCAATTTCATTTCTCACATTCAAATCATTCGAAACCCTAATTTCACCAAAATCATCACGATCTTCAATAGCCTCCATCACCGGCTCAACAACGCTCAAAAACCCTAAATTCTTCGATTCAACAATCACACCACCATCTCCACCACTCTTCGTATCATCAACATCAAACAGATCCGTAAGCCTACTACTAGCCCTAACATCACACGACTTCCGTCGCAGATCCAAGCTCAAACCATTCAAAACCTCACATTTCTCAACGGCAACAGATTTGCTCCGGCGAAGCTCCGGCACAACACCAGACGACGAACCGCCGCCGTGGCCTCTAGTCCGGCGACTCAACGGGAATGAAACAATGGTCTCGTGTTTACCTTGAAGTTGATCCGATGAAGTGTCTAGACCTGCGAGTCGATCTCGGAGGCACAATGCGCATAATCCGATCACGGGTTCGTTGGGATGACGGTGACACGTAGAACGCCGGCGGGTTCGGGTTCGGGTCCGGGTATGGGGGTTTAGGTCCATTTGCAGAGGATGTGGTGGTTGAAAATGGCTGTAATAATGTGGTTTGATGGGTTTTGCAGGGGGTTTGATCGGAGAAGAAGAGTGTGTTTCAGTGAATCGGTGATAGTGTTGAGTGTTGAGTGTTGACTGTAGAGTGATGATGACGAAAGGGGATCGTAGAGTAACCCTAGATAAACCTTGGTGTAGTGGAAGAAAGTCAATTATAACTTATAAGGTTCGAGCACGGGTCAAGACTCAAGAACTATGAACCTGGAGAACCGAACAGGACCCGCGAAGAGTCAATTGGTTTGGACAGGTCCAGGTCCCGGACCATGGCTCGACCTAGAAGTCTCCGTCATGCAACCGTAGAAAAGTTTTGGGTTTAAGTATCACTCGTAGCAAAAATTAAGTGTTGAGTAAGATGGTTTTTGTAGTTGTGAGTTTTCTCTTGAGGGGTTGGGGGTGCGGTACTGGTTGAGATACTAATAGGTGGGCTTGATTAAAATAACATATATTTTTTAAAACATGGTTTTAAATTTGTTGTTAAAAAATGTAAATGATTTTTCTTAGAATAACAAAAATTCAATCGTTTAACCTTGCTCTAATTTGTGCCATTGTCTATTATAACTCGAATTAAATTTCATACATAGATAGTCTAAATATCATTGGTCTATATGCTCTTTGATGGTCATGTAAGTTAAAGCTCATGTAACTACTTATCTCAAGACTTTTTATAGCCCGGGTTAGAAGTATCTAAAATTACAAACATGTAGAATCAAGGGATTAGTCTGAAATTATATTAGTTCAAAATTTTTATATTTATCGGGTCATAAAAATACATGATTTTAGGGGGATAAATGGTCATAATGTGATCTATATTATCATAATAGTCATAGTTTGATCTACGTACTTTGATTACGTTATGTTATTGTAAGTTGAAACGAAGAAAAACAAAACCAATTTTACAAAATTAGTGATTTGAAGCGTCGGTCAACGTTGTCTATGTGATTCGTTAAGTATGCTAATGAACTTACTAAGTAAGTGAATGATTAAACTCCAAATCCAAAAATGATTATATATTCTTTTATTTCGTGCAAACGCTTTATTTAACTAAAGTGTATATCAAATTCTAATTATGTAGCATCGACACCAAGAATTAAAGTATTGTTAGTATGATCATTTATAGGAACTACCGGTAATAACGAACTTGCAAAATGGATCTGTTCGTTAGCTTATTAGCATTCCTATTTTGCATTAGGAATGGTCCGAAAAGGTTCAATTGAATACCATGCTTTCATGGTCCCTATCTTTGTCATGCAATCATCAACAACTCAACAATGGCTTTTACATTTTAACATCAAAACAAATTAATTGTCAACCAATAGCTCTTTGTGAATTCAATAATCTTACCCACCCTAACTAACCTAAGATGATTAGAATTAAATACTCTTTATTTTTTATCGGGCCTTCAACACCGGTCATATATCAATTAATATGATCATTAAATATAGGGGGATATGTCATTTTATTTACCTTAGTTTCTTTTACTTTTTTTTTTATTGTGTTCCCAATAACAACCTAACATGCATATTTTTACTACACTACACTTGTGGTCCTTATCTTATGATATTGTTATGCTTTTATTAGTCCGTTAGAGCATAGCTCCTCACTTTATCATTCATCAACTTCCATCTTTATTCTAATTTGAATCATCTTGTATAAGTGAAGCTTTTCATTATGCTTCCACTTATTATGATTTCGTTTATTGGATGATACCTTTTCAAGTCCTTTTATCATGTTGATTCATTATATAAATCAGTGGATTAATTTGCAAACCCCAACATTATTTCGAAAGATGTGAAGTCTATTAGATAAATCATCACTACCCTCGGTAACTTTACAATTCTTTCATCATTAACCTTCTACAAATGATAAAAAACTGTTTACACTTCTTTATGTCACACGTCCCCTCATCGTTAGTTGTGATTAATCCTCCTTTATCCGAAGTAAAAATCCCAATCCGTCAAATTCGCAAATTTATTCATAAACTGAAAAATAAAATTCTCTTACCGTTGTTTTATCTTTTTTGTGATCATGAGTTCTTTTGTAAATCTTTACTCGTATCTTGTGTTTCGTTTCCTTTTAATATCATATGCCTTTTTTTTGTCGTAACGTTAGTAGTTTCCTCAAAACATAATATGCATATTTCTAGCTTTATATTGACGTAAATCCATGCAATATTCGTGGGGGTTTAAAATCTGTATTATCTTTAAAAAAAACAGAAGATTCATTTTTTTCCAACAAAAAAATTGCATTATGCATGGAAATCGTCACTACCTCGAACTATCGAAATTTTGTAAGACCCTTTTGTACTCAAAACCCTAGATTTTTTCGATGTCTTCATTTCACAATGTAATTCGGGTTACCCTAATAAATTGAATGTTTCCGCGCTCTATTGTTTAATGATTAAACTAATAATACATTTATAATTACAAATAGAGTAGTTTTTATGATTGGTCCATGTTATTTCATTTAAATCTCGTAATTGGACCTTATTCTATAAAACTGGCAAATATGGTACCAATCTAAAATTTCTCTTATTTTCTTATTCTAAGACCCTAACTTTTATCAAATCCAAATGTTAACAATGTTATATTTTTGTCTTTTTATTTTAAATAAAATAACCTTTAGCAAAGTCAAATGACGAAGATCCAATCCAAGTGGGTGAATCGGAGATGATCATAAGACTGTCACTGTATCCAAGTTCAGAGTATGATGGAGCATCAAATGTTTTCGATGATAAAACTGAAGTTTGATAGAGTGAATATTACATAAGAAAACATCATACAAACATAAAAAAAACATACATGATCACGGTTCCAACCGATGATGTTTCCTTCAATTACAAGTAAGTTGTTACTCCTGTTTTCTTCTAAATTGTACATTATCACTTATAATCTTCGACAAAATCAAAGTTGTTTACAAACACAATATCATACACAACTAGTTGTAATATTACCTTTTGGCATACAAAACTACCTACAAGATCCAATTGAACTAACGTCAAACATCTCAAATTCAACTATATACACTCAATAGGTATTGTCGGTAGAAGTTTCTTAATGTTATCCAATTGTAATATCTATCATATACCATTAAAATGGAAGTTATATAGCATAGTTCATCTACCTTGGTGATTAAAGCTTTTCCTATTTAGGTGCGATACCAACTACCTAGGTTCGAGCTCTCTGGTTTTTGCAGTTTACATGTTTTTTTCTCTATTTTCTATTATTGTTTTTAATATTGATAGTAACTTTTAAAATATTTTGTTTGTTTCGCCAATCATCTTTTTACACTATCAAATTACATGTTTTTTTTCTTTTATCATTGTAACGTGTTTAGTTTTATTGACTCAACGTAAACTTTTTTTATTTGTTTCATACCACCTCAATGTTCATATGGGTTTTTTAATCAAAGGCCTGATGATTTAGTTAAGAGTTTTAACTTTCTTACATAAAGCTTCGAAAACGCTTATTATTTTCGCCTTTTAAGGAACCACAACATGTTAACTCTTTTGTGGTTTTTTTGCGTCGTAAGCGCATGCGTTATGCTTCAATCTCGTTATAGATAAATTAGTGATTATTCAAATGGTCTTTGACATTTTCATTAAGAATAGATTAGGCAAAAAAAGGCAACTTAAATTGGTTTGGAAGAAAACGAAAACCTAATATCAATTAAATCAAACAACCAAGAACATTACAATGGCCTCTAGTTTTTAAAAAAATCACATCGTTTATAAGAATTTTATGATAATCAACATCAACTTGATATCTTTTATAAAACAACCGAATTTCAAGTGTTTAAGTTGGTTTCAATTGCCATTTCGCAACCTCAGTTTGGCAAACAATTTTTTTGCTGGTGTTGCAAATCCCTTATGGATATGGATTCAATAACAAGCCCCTTTTGGAATGACAGTTAATCTAGCCCAAAGAAACACTATCTACGCGGTGTTCTTAGCTGCAATCTGGAGTATTTGGAATACGAGGAATGGTTTGGTATTCAAATCCAATCCTGTTTCGATGTCGAGAGTAGTTGATGAAATTAAGGTGACATCCTTTGCATGGTTGAAGCATAGAGCCAAGTTAGAAGATTTCGCATGACATGTTTGGTATAATTTTTCATTCTCAATATTTCTAGTGTAATTGTTTCGTTTGGTCCTAGCATCTTGCTAGTACCTATTTATATTTATATATTTTAATAGCCGTTCAAAAAAAAGATGAAGAGTGGATGAACGCAAATAATCCTCTTGAATCTTTCATACTTTAGTATTTTGCCCCCATGTTGCAAGGGGCGTAAAACCAATTTAAATAGCACAAATAACACACCATCGTTAAACTCATATTAAAGAAAATAAAAAAAACAAAAAAAATTAAAATGTAAGAAAAGTAGACATAAAAACGTTAATCCACGCAGATGAAACACATAAAAAGTTGAAAAACGCAGGCGAAACATAAAACATATAAAAACAACAAATAAGCGATCTAGGACCAGCGTGTTGCGATGGAGCCGTTAAACGTGACAAAATAAGTGTAAAGACGTTGAAGCACACACACACGTTGTGACATGCTAACTCCCAAATTTTAACCGTACGTATAACTAAAAATTTATAAAATATTAAAAGTATAGATGGCCAAAGTTTAATGTGAAAAAGTGTTGGGGATAAATTTAAAAATATGTAAAAAGTGGGGTCTAAAAATAAAGATTTAATAAAAAAGACAAAAATATAAGTACAACCCACTAAACATATCGTACAACACTTTCAGACACAAATCAATTGATAAGCATGAAGTACCACACCCTTATGCACAAACCACTTATTAATTATTATTATATATAATGGATGCATATTTTCTTAAGAAGTTTAATTAATAAGTTAACTTAGACACACAGGGCCTGGTTTTCTTGTGGGGGCGGGTGATTGCATAGGGCCTGGTTTTTTTAGGACCCATAAATTTTAAATTATATGCATACACACACACACACATA
>BJCM01005950.1:0-23210 GCA_018326385.1 Flaveria bidentis | reverse complement strand
TTGCGAAACACGTAATTAACCGCGTCAACAGTATCGGTCTAGTAATCGGCTGTCAACAGAGTCATTAATGAGTTTCCAAGTCATAATACATAATCATACTAATCACAAGTCATGTCTATGTGACTTCAATTGGACAATTAGCATAAATCTGAGTTGTTAATTAACTTGAATCCCGGAGAGGTCATCTTTCTCCAATATTTGTTTTCGTGGTCATTAAATTCTCAACAAATTCTTAAACCAAGATTTATTTTTATTGTAATTTTCTTTAAACATCGTGTTATTAGAGAAACACTTACCACAGACTCTTCATGGTTCGACACCCGACTTCGCTAACTAATTAGGAACTCGGTTTGAGTAATTTTACTTATATTTTTGATTGACCCTTCGACATCGATCAACACGTTTGAAAGAAAGTTGCAAGTTGTATCAAACAACTTATTCTATTGCTACTCCATGATCTTGATTTCGAAAGGTACAAGTTGTAATGTTTGTGTTAAGAATAAATGCCATCTAATATTTATTTCGAGATCTTGAGCTTTTAGTACGCACAAGGTGCGTCTAAGTGTTGGTGGAAACACTGCTCGAATATAACAATGACTAAACTTTGGGAGAAGAAGCTATATTGCAAATGGTGTTAGAGTTGTGCATTGATGTATCTCAAATAATAACTTAGAAATATTTAGATAAGACTTCCATATCTTTAATAGTAATGAAAGATAACAGCTTCGTCTATTCACTCGTGCATTAGTTACATATATATTTATGACAACTTGTTTTTATTAAAAGTTCATACGTCATCAAACAAAACCTTAATTTTGCACAAGTATAGACCTTCGTATTTACTTCCTTCTAAGGCACTGATAAACTTTCATTGCTTCCCATTGATAAATCACTATTACAATAATATTTATCAAGTGATTACTTAGTGATGTAAGATAAGCATTAAAAAAAATTCAACATAGAAAGTTGTAGTGAATGATCATAAGTGATCGAGTTTAATTAACCAAAAACTTTAAGTTCTTAGAGTATATAGTCCATGATTGTGACTCAAATTTATTTTTATCAACATATGTTTGTGAATATAGTTGAAGAATAATTTGAAATTTTAATATATTTTATTTTATTCTTGGAAATGCTATAAGATTTGGAAGCATACAAAGAGATAAAAGACAATATATAAGATTATATGTATCGTGGTTTAAATGAATATTAAAAAATTATCTTACGTGGGCTCTTAGATCATCAATCAAAAGTTTATCGTTCTTAACGATAATCTTCTCTTAAAGCATGTAGAGATCGCATTTGATGCATAGTAGTTTTAATGGATGTTAACAAATCATTATTTTCTTTCACTATGTTTCAATTTGAATTAAATCTTTGTAAAGAAGTTTTTGTCCTTACTATTTTTCCAATGTATTATAAATAGTTTTGATGAGATATTTGAGGTCTTGATTTTATTTAATATACATTTTAGTTTTCTAAAATTGTTCAGAGTATTAAATATATGTTGTGAGCATTTATCTCACAAGATTTTATTTGAGTTTGTGAGACTTTTGCTTTATAATAATTTATATTATAACTTCGTTTAAATTATTTTATAAAAGTTTTATGTGTTCTTTGCATTCGTTAGTTACATATGTTATTAGTTGATCTTGTACTTGATCATCTCATAACTCATCATTTTAACCATTACATGAAGTAGGCGTTGGCCTGTTTTCAAAAGTCATCATCTTCAATGCATCACAAACATAGTCCTAGCTACGGTCGAACCATATATCAACTGTGATGCTTCTTCTTGCTTGGATGTTTGGTTTGATGTCTATCTTGGTTTGGGTGATCTATTGACGATCCATGATACTTTTATTTAACATATGTTCATATCATGACCTTTCTTGATTATCTTGATATCATTTGTGTGGCTTTTTACAAAAGACAATGAGAATGATTTGAGGAACGTATAATCATTTATAAGTACTATTTTAAAAAAATATCACTAATGAAACATGTGTGCTTTTGTAATCATAACTATTTATGCATTACCAAGATTACTATCAAAACATTCTCAATACATTGCAAAGCGGTTTTGTGATTTTACAAGCGACATAGCTTCACTTACCTTTAAACCATGGGAGGGGCATGACAACGAAATTAATGTTAGGTAATTATTAGTTTTGTATAAAAGCAATTTGTGTTTTTTAGTAATGTATAATTTATATAAGAATATAAAAATAACAATATTATTTTAACCACTTCACTTTCAGATTTGCGACGTAAATTGATAAACATAAATGCCAGAAAAATAGCTAGCTAATTAACATAAATTTTCCGGTGGAAACTATTTAATGCACTCGTACATATTGACGAGTCTCGTTTAATAGAAATTTCTAGGTTAACCAACGCTCATTAATGCACTCATTGACTAACTTCTTCTAAATAAAATTCAGATTATTATTATTTTTTAACAATTTATTCTTATTTTACTTCAATTTAAATCTACTCAAATAAAATTAAAACCTAATACTTTTAAGATGAGAGGCATATATAAACCTTTGACAGTACACAACTCCTAATGGTTGCATATAATTACTTAAAAACCAACAATATTTAGAACATATATAATTAAATGTAATTTTTCAGTGTTGGCTAACACTTAGTGGTTTTGGGTGTGTAGCACAAGTGGTTGGGAAGGGGGGAGGGGTTGCTTGAGTGTGATGTAAGGGTGGGGTTCGAACCGTGGTTCAAATTGATCCACAAGCTCCCTTTTCACTCATGTTTCGATGCGAGTCTGAAGTGTCTCTTCCTTGCTAAATGCATATTGCCTCTAGTGTCTTGAGTACGAGGCAACTTGTCAATGATATGTTATTAGCATTCTGATAACACATGTTTTTAGCTAACACTCTTTTTGTTAATCATCCTCTTTTTATGAAAATATTTTTAGTTTCATCCATGGTCACTAAATACACCCAAGAGAGTTTAGGGGGTGTTTGATCTATTCATTTTCTTAAAGAAGTAGAAATGTGTTAAAGGCATGGTTTTTTTAAGAGTCGGATTTGGATTGTATCTATTAAAAGAATTAAAATTTCTATGCATTTGTTTAACAAAATAACCACGTTCGGTTCATAATTTTGTTTATAGAAGTTGATGTGGCAATGGTGACATTGCCGTTAGTGGTGATGGTGAGAGAGTGAGATTGATCATTTGGTTGAATTGATTTACTATATGAAATGAATGTTAATTTTTTGCTTGAGCAAATCTAGTTTGATTTTAGTTAGGAAATTGTTATAATGTATAAGTTTTATTTATTTCATAACTTAAGAAATTATTTCTTGAATTCAATTTCGAAATGCAACTAATTTGTAGCCAAACATATAGAAATATAACTCAGGTTTTGATTTCACTAAATTCTTTTATAATTTATTATTAAAGAAATGATATCAACGTACAATCTAATTACTATAAACCTTATTACCATAGTGTTGTTTATATGTAATGGACTAACTTAAAGGATGTATCATGCGTCTATTGTATAAATAAAAAGGATAAAATACTTATATAAGTGTATTTGACGTACATTCATATGTTGCTCCATGTGATAATCGTGGAAACCGAGATGGCTAGAACAAATGGTCTTAAATATAAGCATCAAGATGGCTAGACACGGTTCGATAATCTCCTCATCTAAGAGGCCGACACTCCAACGTGGTTGGATAAGGGAAATAAATAGCATAACTAATACGTCCATTGATGGAAGTTAATGAATAACATGACTTTGACAAAAGAAAAAAAAACTTTAAATTAAATACGATCATTAAATACATTACATGTTGCATCATGCTAGCAACCCCAACCTGGCTTAATTTCAAACCTACCATTTTTTTCAATATGATTATTGCTTTTTAAAGTTTTTATATTTGTATATAATAATAAAGGGTAATTTTATAAAATAGTAACCAACTTTCAAAAGTGTTCCAATTAAGTAACTCAAATTTTAAAAGTGTTCCAATCAGATCATTCATTTTTATATTTTATACAAATTAAAAGTCATAACATATTTTTTAGCATGTTATATTTTTGGATTCAGTTAGAAAATACCTTTTTCTATCTTTTGATGCTGATATAGAACGTTGACGTAAATTTTAGGCATTTTTTATATTTTTTTTCATAATTAACATGTTTTTTTTATTTTTAATATAATTTTATATATTAAAAATTCTAACTCTCATGTCTTTTCCATCATTACTTTCTTGTCATAATAAAATTTGGTAATGACTCGAGTCGTTTGGAGGTCCAATTTGAAAAAAAATATGCATGAGTGACTAAATTAGAACACTTTTGAAACTTGGTTACTATTTTGTAACATTTTCTCTAATAATAATTATATAAATACATACAGCCAATATTATATCATATTTTTCATAAACATGTTTTCAAAATAGACACTTAAAATTTATAGAGGTACAATAGCCACATAATAATATAAAAATGGACTAATTTATCCCACTTGCTCATAAAATAGTTTGTAATCATACACTCCATTTTACTAATAATTATGATAACAATACTGAGTGTTTTGAAGTGCTTATTTTTATCAATTTTTAACTTTTTAACTTTTGAAAAGTTAAAAAATCATTTTATAATATTTGGCAATATGACTGTTGTGAGTGAATAAATTAATAAGTCAATTCATATTAACTTATTGAAAAAGTCAATAAGTCAATAAGTTCATTTTTAAATGGAATCTTAAACATAGCCATAATTCTTGAATATATTTTTACATTTGAAAGGGTGCGTGAGTGTAACACCCGACCACTCACACCAACAATGATTGCTC
Organism: Flaveria bidentis; assembly: GCA_018326385.1. NCBI lineage: Eukaryota > Viridiplantae > Streptophyta > Magnoliopsida > Asterales > Asteraceae > Flaveria > Flaveria bidentis. Next base: position 18,379 of record BJCM01005950.1, on the reverse strand, counting down.
TCATCTAAGCATGTTTAACTGTAAAGTTTTCATCTAATACACAACCGATACGCCAAAACGCATTGTTAATAATAAAGGCAAGACATTTTTTATGAACAAAAAATATCTCCTGTCCATAGCCGATGTGGGATAAATGTAAAGTCACAATCCCCCCCCCCCCCCCCCCCCCCCTATACCCATCGTCCTCGACGAGCCCGAAAAGTCACCATCCTCGGTACCGTTAAAGCAAGAAACCAACAGCTGTTAAAAAAATACGAACAAAAAGAAAAGAAAAGAAACCAACGATGAAAGAAAGAACTATAGAAAAGACTTACGGAACAGACAACAACAAAGAAAGATAGACTTGGCTTCGATTATGCGTAGTTTATTCGGTTTTCATAACAACAACCTTTCATATTTTGGGACCGCACTTATCACATATATTCATATACACAAGTGTTGGCTAGTGGCTACTGGGGTCATTAACCTAAAGTGGTTATTTTTTGTTAGTTATTAAATATTCATTTTATTTGTATATCAAAAGTGACCGGTTCATCACACATATTGAAAACGTACAAGCATGGAAAATCATTGGTCTGAATATATGTATGTATCCTAACTATTTGGTTTTATTTGTATATCAACGGTTAAAATCTGTTATATTGGTTTTATTAATACTGTTGCAAATGTTCGTAAAGTTTTTGTTGTTCATATATGTTTGTTCTTTTTGTATAATTTTTTTCATAAATTTTTCATTCAAGTAAAAGTGATATTAATTTCAGACGGATAATGAAAATGATAGTATATGTTTTTTTTTCCTTCGATTAAACAAAATAGTCGTGAAGCACCTTTTAAGTTTTAACCAGATGGTTACGGTAGAATTTTATTAATTTCCTTTTAACTAATTTTAACGATAATATATATAAGTGGCCAAACTATAAAAAGAGCAATGACATAGACGAATGATTAATCGAAAACTTGAAATGGACACAAGATAACACATGAACCGTAGTTTCGCAAAACTAAAACTTGAACGAGTCACATTTAGTATTAATTCATGCATATTATAATGTCAAACTTATATGTTACGTATGCGATCTTTCAGATACATTCTAGATTAGGACTATCTAGACGAGGACATTGTATTGGTGGAAAGGGTCGAGGCCACAAATTGAATGAGCATCAAAACATATTCTAGTCAAGGACAATGATAGAAATTGATATTTGTTTGCTTACTTTTATATAAACTATTAATACATAAGATAAAACTAAGAATATTTGTCGTTTCATGAAATATGAATCCTTTATGGTATAATTATAAGTAATCCATTTGCATTTGTGAATTTCTAACAAATTTTTTAAAAAATATTGGTGTGAAAATTAAAAAAAAATAATTGCAAAATAAAAGATTACAATTACAAGATTTTCTAATAAACGTGACAAAATTTCTCTCTGAAATTTTAGAGTCATGTGTCAAACCATCACCACATCTTTATAATCTAGTAAGCAATTATATTTATTGGGTTATAAGTTGCGTTTATTACAAATCTAACTATGTTTACTCAATATGGAAATGTAGAATGTTACGCAAACCAAAAAGAGTCTTTTTTTATACAATTGTAATATAATATACTCCATCTATTTCTAATTCTACACTCGACTACTAAAACTATTAAGGATAAAAATCAACAATCAATTCTTTTTTATGGCTAAGAGTAAAATATTACCATCTTACTAGGCAACACATCATCTTCTTTTTGTCTTTTTCTTTTGTTGACACTAGTGTAATTTTTTAATTTTGTGTTTTCCTTTTTGTAGTTTACTAGATTTAGTGAAAAATTGGTATTTGTTTATTTACCCACTTGGATATGTTTTTTATGCGCCATAATCTTGAAGCTTTAATCTAAAATAATTTTTAAAAAATATTTATAAAAGTATTAATGTATTAATTGAATATATTAGCCTTTGTAAATTCGATGATGCAAGAAATCAACGTCATCTACCACTTAACCAATGTCATCTATGATGTATGAACATAATGAGTTATATTAATTATAGGTAGAATAGTTTGAATGAAAAAATTACACAACGTACTACAACAAGAGAAAAAAAAAATACCAAAAAGAGAAGAAAAATATAAGATGAAAAATTGCAATGATGGTGTGTATCGAGGAAAACAGAATTGCAACAACAAAAAAAATGAGACATAGATTGAAATGAAACAACATATGGAATTCATGTCGAAGAAACAAACCAAAAAAATTATTATGATTAGATATTTCTATGAATCGATATATTTTTATGAATCGTATACAATGTTTGGATTTTATTATGAATCGGTATAATTTTATGATTTAGTAATTTTTGGTCTGAGTATTGAGTTTTATAAATAGTAGAAAATTTGATACATTTATTATTAAACATATTATTGAAAATGAAATGCTGGTAAATGTGACAGCTAGTTTAAAATAAAACTTAGTTGCTAAATTGGTCGCAAACATGAGTTTTAAAATTTGTCACTAATTGTTTTGGTCACGTATATGTTCTACCACAACTTCAGGCGTTAACATTCCAATCACAAATTTGGTCCCAAAAGATTTGGTTGTAAATAGTTTTAGTTGTATTTCTGGTTGCTAACAGTTTAGTTGCCATTGTAAAAAAAGTCTAGTTGCAATCCATGTCTTAATCTCGATTGCTAAATAGTTAGTTGCAAAGTGAATCACAAATAATATTTGGTTGTAAAATCGGTCACTAATTTTTCATTAGATGATCCAGAAGCAAAATCAATATCAAAGATATCATGGTCGCAATAGGGATTACTGACCATGGTATAACCAACCAAAGATCTGGTTATAAAAAGCCTATTGCGATCATTCTTTGACCATTTTGATTGTCCCAGTTTAATTTTTAAGTATCGAACCATCACAAAAATCTCAGAAACCAATAGGGTAGGGGGCGGTGTACCTGCCGTTACTAGACACCTAGTGCCAGTGTACCACCCCAACCCGCTTCTTCTCGCACTCTTTCATGCTTCAGCTCTCATAAGTAACTAAAATCTTGAGGGTTCATGTGTTAAAAAACACAAAAAAAAAAAATCATGTTTATCATTATTCTTAAAGCTCTATGTATTTAAAATATAAATTTGACTTTGGACGTGTATTAAAAAGACTTATAATTTCAGAAAATTACAAGTCTAAAAAAGTAAACAAATAAAAATCTTTATTACAAATAGAGGCCGGTTCTATTAGTTAAACACAAAAGTACTTTCATAGTGTAATGTCAATATGTCATAACTAATATCCGACTTATGTTTTCAAAAATTCCACTGGTTTTACTTACAATAACTAAAATATTAAATAAAAAGGTCTAAAAATATTATTGTGATAGATCTACAAATACCCATAAGTAAGTCACTAAATATTGAGTGTACGTGCGTTAATTAAAAAACCAAAAAAATTCAACTTAAAACAACTTAAAAACACGGTAGCCGGTGGGTGTTTTTTGATTGTGACCTCCGCCCACCACCAATTATTCGATTTACATACCACTGCCCCCATCATGCTCCTCTATATAAACCCTATACACCCAATATCACCTTCGTATAACTCTCTCTTATCCATACACATAAAATCACAACTCAAGGCAAAAATATATATAAAAAAAACTACTTCCTAAACAACCGCGAAGGCAAAGTAACGAAGATGATGTGTTTGGTTTCCAGAACTGGTCGGGAGTTGCAACGTTATGACATGGGGCGTAGACTTGTTGTCGGGTATTTTTCTTTCGTCATACATCTCTTTCTCTACATGGCCAAGTGAGTTGAGCCCAAGCTTATGTAAGCTTGAGATTTGCTCGTTGAGAGGTCGAGTTCAACTTGTTTGAGGTTTATTTCTAAATCTCGAGCTAATCAACTTGTGAGGGATTTTTCAAACTATAACTTGGCTTGTAATTTATCATATATTAAAACCTTGATCATTCTATTTATAGTTTTAATTATATATATATACATAACTATTTTTTATATATATTTATAATTTTAATTTTATAAATAACATAATATATTGTATTTACTTATTTTTAGCATAATTATACGTAATAATATTTATTTTACAGTTTTACATTTTTATTTGGAATTAATAAAAAATTATACGAAGAAGAAGCTTAATTAGCTTGTTTAGGTTTTTTGATCATAGTCACACTTCACTTAAAATAGTTTAAACTTACCTCGATTTGAGATTTTACTGAATCGAACTTTTGAGATTTTGATGAATTCATCTTAACCTGGTTAATTTACACCTCTATATGATATATCTATCAAATATTACTATTTTTTTCTCTTTTCTTATTAGTATTCTTATGTACTAAATAATATAAATCTCGCAGTTTGTAATATTGTGAAACATGACTAGAACTATAAATTTATTACGTTTTGATATAATTTTAATATTCTATTAAATCATTGCAGGTGTATTCCATATAGATATAAAATTGAAAATGGTGAACTTGAAGTCCTCGTTATCAGCTCGCAGAAAGGCCATGCTATGATGTTTCCTAAGGTATTTACTTTCTTTTTTTTTTAATAAATATACTCTCTTTTTTAATATACTTATATAAAATAGTTTGGGAAAGAACGATAAGCCACTTGATTTGAATATGTTAATTACAGACTATTCAAACTTTAATATTTTCTTTTACCAGTCGTATTTAGTTTAATTAAACTTAACGTATAATCAAAATTAACCGAGAATTTCAATTCAGGGAGGCTGGGAGCTCGATGAATCTGTCGAAGAAGCTGTTATGCGCGAGTGCTACGAAGAAGCCGGCGTTGTTGGAGCAGTCGAGGTTTGTATACGCGTATTTGAGTTATAATACGCGTCAAATAATTTATAAAGCTTAGATTACTTTGAGAATATATGTTTAGTTTGATTATTAATATGGAATATTGTGACGTATAATGCAGTGTAAATTAGGAAAATGGGATTTTAAGAGCAAAAGCCGAGGAATATACCATGAAGGACACATGTTTTCGATGCTTGTTGCCGAACAACTAGAACTTTGGCCCGAGAAAAACCTCCGGCAACGAGCTTGGGTAAGTGTTTACATTTTTTTCATTTACGCGAGGTCTAGTTAATGACTTAAAATATTTATAAAAAAACTGATTTATTAGTTGATTAGATGTGACGAAACCAGAGCTTTTTGATAGTGAGTTTATTCCTCGATCCTTGAGAAACATGATATTTTTTTAACGGACTAAGATTGTCACTTATGTTTTTTTGTTAAATATTCGATTTTATAATAAAATTTTGACAGCCTATGGATCACTTATAAAGATGTTAAAATGTTTGGTAGTATACAAATGTGGTGTCATTTCATGTATCAACGATCTATCATCAGTTGATGCGATTGATAATAATAAAATACTTTAAGTGTGCATTCAATCAAATATAAAACATAATTAGATGAAAATTTGCCAAAAATGCAAAATTCTAATAATTCTAAACAAGTATTTGTGAAGTTATAAACTAAAAAAAGATTGATTTGTTTGGCAGATGAATGTAGAAGAAGCAAGGGAGGTTTGCCAGAGTTGGTGGATGAAGGAAGCTTTGGATGTATTTGTTGAAAGGCTTGCTTCATCAACCTTAACTAAACAAGATTTGTTGAATTAGTTTTCACATGATAGTGTTTAGAAAACTAATAATGTTGTTAGTTCTTTTCTTGTCTTTCTTATAAAACATTATCATGTACATATATAAAAAAACAAAACAAAAAAGGTCTCCACATTAATAAATGATTTGCGTAATGAAAACATGAAACAAAAAGACAATAACAAACAAGATCAACATATTCGACGAATATGTATTCAAATTGTTTTGATAAACACAATGTCAGTCACATGTAAAGAGAAGAGAGACGTAAAGAGAAGAGAGAATAGATTAAAAACAGATAAACAAATGTAGTAAAGTAAGACTATGCGGCTGAGCGAAGACAAGATAGTCTCGAAAATCAAATCTCGAGATTATCATAACATACGGTTCTTAAGTTTTCTTCAAATGGACATATCTCATATCCAAAACAACTATACGGTGTTTCTGGTTAAAACACATAATTGACAACAATACTATGTTAGAGTATACTAAATGTATTCTTCCTAAAATGGTTGAGAGTTTTAATACTATCATAAATATTAGTATGGATTTAAGAGTGAGTTTAAAGAGTGTATAACCCTTGAAAACAAAGGTTAGACTTCTATTTTATAAATAGTCTAGGTAAAAACACTCAACAACAAGAGAGCCCATAAAGCTTATAAAACAACTAACTGTTTTAACAAAACCTTATAAAATAATATATAAGTAAAATTTATACCTGATTAGGAAAGAGGAAATGATTTAAATAAAAAATATAATAAATTTAAAATATATAATAAGAAATCTCAACCATTAATTTTCTTAATTAATAGTTGAGATCGAATTGTATGGAATAAATTTATTAGAGTGATATATAATCACTCTTGTTGATATTTTTCAAGTTCCCTTACTTATTCAAAATGTTCATAACTTTATATAAGATACTATTTGTTCATAAAATTTACATCATAACAACGGGTATTTTTTTAATCTTTATATCGAGTTTGGTAGAATTTTTTTTACGTTTTTCAGTGCATACGAAATCGATCGTCGTTGTGTATTTAGTGCATTTTATTAGCTATTATGTTTTTCTGAACAACTGCTTTGTCTTTTTCAAATGATGAATTATAAAAAAAATATAATGGTAAAATAACTCTGTTGTGTAATTCTAGTACGTAAAACACAATGATAAACCAACAACCAATTATTCTAATACATTAAAAATAGTAACAAAATAAAAAATAATATAAAACATAAAACAAATGATTGAATGTTTCATCGAGTTTTTGTTTGTTATTGTATTATCTTGAACATAACGAATTTTGAAAACACATTTCTAAAATAAAATCATTGTTTACCTTTAATTGTAAAACATAATGATAAAATAACAACAAGTTTATATAATATAAAAAATAAAAAAATAACATGAAATGATCTAAAATATAAAAACATAATAATAAATACATACGACAGATGAAGAAAAATATTTGACATAATAAATTAATATTTGACGTAATAATATAACGTATTAACACAATGACTAATATATCATCCTTTTTAAAACAATAGACGAACACATTTCAATCTTATAATTTATATTTAGACTTTTTAGATTATATATCTTTTTTAATAACACTACCTTAAGAAATACATTTTATTCGTATTCAATTTAAATTTCAACTTCGATCAACATATAGGATAAAGAAAAGTATGAAATTCAATTAATAGCGTGGGGGCTAGCAAGTAACTATTATAAATAAGGTTCTAACATGGAGACACTTACCCAGATAAATTGATACCCTTATACGTCTTGTATGGGTCTATACGTGACGTATAGGGTTGTATACCGATTAATTGTGAAAGCAATATCAGGTCGGGTTAGGAACAAGTATTGTAGAGCGCCTACGAAGGTGCGGTAGTCCGTGGCAGAGGTAAGTGGGGTGCCTCCATGCAAAGTGAGAGGTGTACAACAGGTGATCGGTGTAGAAATCGGTTTAGGGTCACTCATTTTTGCTCTTAAAAAAGGTCGTTGATGTATTTTTGTTGAGAAAGAAAAATGTCGTGAGGATGAGGAAGAACTTCTACCCGAAGAAAATAAGACAAAGTGCCAAGATCCTTGAGATAAGATTTAGAGGCAAGAGAATCAATGAATCGATTGAGGACAGAAGGGGAAGGCCCGGTTAGAATAATGTCATCGACGTATACAAGAATGAAGATAGGGGAAGAACCGTGAGAAAGAATGAATAGAGAGGGGTCCGAGACCATGGGTTTAAAACCTTGAGATAAAAGATAGGATTTTAATTCGTCATACCAAGCACGAGAGGCTTGTTTAAGACCATAGATGGCTTTGTGGAGTTAGCACACGTGATTAGGAAAGGAAGGATCGATGAAACCATGCGGTTGGGTCATGTAGACGTTTTCCGTTAAGGTATCTTGTAAGAATGCATTGTTGATATCAATTTAGCGAAGCCTCTAATCTTGAGAGGTGGTAATGGAAAGGATGAGTCAAAGAGTAGCATGTTTAATGACCGGGCTGAAAGTTTCAACATAGTCAATCCCGGGACATTGATGAAAGCCTTTGGCAACAAGACGAGCTTAGAGACGATCAACAGTCCCGTCTGGGTTAAATTTAGTATGGTAAACCCAATTGCAACTAACAAGGTTAGGTGTGGAGGAAGGTGAAACAAGAGAGCATGTTTGGTTGCATTGTAAAGCATCGAACTCATCGGACATTGCCTTTCGCCATAAGGGGTGTTTTAAGGCTTGAGTAACCGTGGATGGTTCGGTGGTGGAAGTAGGTGTGTTGGTGTATAACATATAATCAGAGTTGTGATATTTAGTGTTCGGTTTAGGGTGAGGACGCGTGTTAGGTTTGGGTGTTGGAGTAGCTGGCAAGGATGGAGACTGGGGCGCAACATCTTCTGATGGGGAAGGTGAATTAGATGTTTTCAAGCGATGTTGCAACCGTTTAATGTGGCCTCTAGAAGGAGAGGCATAGGTAGTTGCAAGTATCTTCCTGGCTTCTTGAGAAGAAACGACATTGTTATGAATATATAACAACTAACTGAGATAAACAAGGAAGACTATAACTATATTTGGACAACACATATAACAAGGAACAAACTATATGCATTTAAATATAAGATAAGTGGCGGGAGTTAGGTGATAGAGTTAATATGACACACCACCATCAATGACCACCAACACCGAAAAATATCATATTAAAATATAAATCGAAAGCGAAAAAAATTAAGCAAAAAGTAGACGTAAAAACGTTAAACCTGAAATATAAAATATTTAAAACAGTAAATAAGTCGATCTATACCGGTCAGCGCGTTGTGACGGGGGCCTTAAGCCGGAAAAATAAGCGTAAAAACATGTTAACTCGCAAAATTTAAACCGAAACGTTAAATAAAAATTTTATAAAATCGGAAAAGTATATTGGAGTAAAATTTAAAATAATAATATTTTAGGGCTAAATTATAAAAAATGTAAAAATATTGTATTAAAATAAAAGAGTAAAAATTAAAAAGAAGATAAATACAACACACAAATGCACATGGTACAAACTATGATGCATACCAAAGTTAGTAATTAATATATATATATATAATACTATAAATGATTATGAAGTTGAAAAATGAGATTCTATTCGTTTTTACAACCAAAGTAACCAAACATCGTAACCTCACCAAACGGTCCAAACCTAACACCCGTTTGGATATAGAGCACTTCAAGATAACCTAGTTTGTACATAATCTTTTGCGGTCCTAACCTTAATATCATCGAACAACTCCCTGCTACTTCGCTACAACAAAAATAGAAAGATACAATCACCTAACATAATCATGGTGCCTCTCACACGTAGCATGACAATGGATTGTAATAGCCAATACCAATCATTTATTGATGAGATCATTGGATTCATATTCAGTGGCTATAAACAACGACCACCACGATTGCTTATTACTGATGAATTCGCTCGTTGAAATCATCTCATTTCATATACATATTATCATTTTAAAGTTTTATCACTGGGCGAAAATAGAAAACCCTGAGAGAAAACTACAAATGTTGTTTTCTTGTAGGTTTGCGGAGTTCTATCTTAGCATTTTGAAGCCTCAACAAATGTTGCTTCTACAGAAAACAAGGCATAAACTATACAACAATTTTCACTCACTTATATATTTTGTTTTATCATACCATCATATCTAATATATCTATATGACAAACTCCGTACATAAAGCTCCTGTATGCGTAGGGTCCGGGACTGTGATTTCTAATTACAAAACATATTTTACAAAAAGTTATATAAAGCTCAAATAATTATATAAACTCCTATGAAAAAAATTGCAATATAACACTAAATATTCAATACTCAAGTGTTACATATAGTGTTATTATTTTATAGATAAGCACTCATATTTTACATATGATTTTCATTTAATTAGAATAAAAATTAAAAAAGTGAGAAACAGACAATGATGTTGTTTATTCTAGACCTTATTGAAGGTTTCCTTGGATGTATACGAAACGTTGACCGTCACTTGTTCCACTCTCAAGTCTTTTATATTTGTCTTTTATCTTAGATCGTGACATTACACCATATGTTAAACTTTTCTCCCTTTTTTATTCTCATTATAACTCTACTTGTTATTAAAGCGCGAAATTTTATCGCATAGCGCATAGTCTCATATGTACGATAAAAGTTATCGTTCTCAATTGGACAAGTTACGGAATTTGAATAATAAAACGTCAATTACATTGTTGCTTTTCAGAACGGCATTTTAGATTTTATAAAAAAGACATACGTGAGACCCTATTACGTGGCGCGACCCAACTATGATTGCGTAATCTATAGTTGTATTAGAGAGCTTTACGTGTTGGTCATGAATAGTGTTTATCAATATGGGGTTAGACCAAGAGGCCAACCGATGTGTTTTTCATCCTCAAAGTGGGGTATGACGAAAAGGTTACACCATGTGATCACAATGAAGCTAATTCTGCATAACGGAAAAAAATTATCAACATGTTTATGTGTTTTTGGTTTTATTTTTTGTGTACTGTATTTAATTCGTTATTCTTGGATTAAAGTAATTCTTGAATTTCAGATATAGGAAAAGATTTGTGAATATTATTGAATTAAAACTTTAAAATAAAAGTAACAAAAAATTAAATTAGATAAAAATGAGATGATTATAATTATATATAATTAAAAATCAAAATATTCGAAAGTACATCGTTAAGATTTTTTTTAGAGAAAATTACAGCAGTTATAAATTTATATGAAAAGATAAATAGTTTATCAACAAAAATTGATTATAAAAAATACATACTTAATTTGATTATGTTGAAAAACATAAGAACTTTTGTCGTACAGATGCACTGTTTGGTAAAAAAATTGTGGGTATTCATGTGATTAGACATGTCTGTGGAAGTTTATGAATTTTTTACACCAGATATTCGTTTAATAAAAAGTTTTTTAAATAGAAACTCCAATATTTTAAGTTAATACTTCAAAATTTCTACACGTGTCGTATAGTTTCATACGCGTCGTATAGAAGGGGTCGTATAAGGCTGTATGTGTCGTATGGGGCTATATGTGTCGTATAAGGGGGGTCGTATAGGACTATATGAGGCGTATAGCTCTCTGACAGCCCCCTGAACTTTTTCTCGTAGTCAGTGTTGAAATTCGCTATACGCGTCGTATAGCCCTATATGTGTTGTATAGGAGGGTCGTATAGGGCTATATGGGGCGTATAGCTCTCTGACACCCCCTGAATTTTCCTCGTTTTTAGTGTATTCGACCCTATACGCCGCGTATGGACCCATACGCGACGTATAGATGGGTGTCGATTTATAAAGTAAGGTGTCTTTTTATTAGTACTCTTAATAATAGCTCGTTTATTAAATATGCCGTGGTTTAGATTGTACTAACATTCCACTGGTCAATCAATTTAAAATTAGAATTTTAAAGCTAAAATAAACTAATTTATGAGTTCAACCCTTCGTTTAAGCCTGCAAGTATTACCACATTTTGGAAAAAATAATGTTGTTTTGCAAACAATTTATATTGAGAAAAGAAATGAGTGGTGTGCCAAATAAAAAAGAAAACAAAAGATATAAATTATAACTGATAAATAGAAATAAAGAGTACCACTTAAAGTTAAATAATATCAACTTGAATAATTTATAAGCATACAAATTCAAATTTTCATATTTTATTTTATATTTTTATTACATCATGATATAAAATTGAAGTTCGGGATACCATTGAGTGGTTGATGACAAAGTTGCTGAGTCAAAGCTGACTAGATCTGACGATTTGTGATGAAAACATCTTGTTCCATCTTTTACCATTAACGGTTTATAGTTTAAACCTTCTAAAGTTTAAAATTTCATTGTTAAAAATATCTTTTTTTTCTATCTGAAATTGTTACCGACTTACCGTTAATAGCAAACTAAAAAAGGTTTTAGACACTAACAAATCGTTTTCAGTAGAAGTAAAATAAAAGGAATTGTTAAATCATCGCTGATTTAAATTAATTGGTTTAAAAGAATACATCTTATGATTTTTTTAAAGTAGAGGTCATAAGTTGGAATCTTAATAAATGTAATATGTTTCAAGTGGACCAAGGGTTTTATCACAGTTGGTCTTTGGATGGTAGATTTCCCTTGAAATTGTGGGCAAGCCCGATCACCAACGCTCTCTATGTTTGCAGGCGTAGGTGGCATTTCGCCAATGAACCCGGGTGGCTGGGCTTAAAAATATATTTATCGATTATAGAAAATAAAGCTAAGATCCCTTAAGAGTTTGGGTATGAGCAAAAGGAGAAATAATCTTACCAATGAAGTGATCAATCTTAATGCTACATATTTACTTTCTATACGCATCTTTTTAGTTATGTAAATAGGGTCTTTTTAAAAAACATTGCCGCAAAAGTCTATGCCTAAAAATAAACTCAAACCAATGGATTAGGGTTCACCAAACATACAATAAGGAATTTCTGGTTAGGGATATCATCTAGTTTCATCGAACTTTCTATAGCTAGTTTTCTGTATCACAAGTAATGTGGAAGTTAAAAATGTTTACACGGATCAAGAAATGACTGGAATTGGTCATTCTGTGTAGGTTTTTGTTTTTGTTTTTGTTTTTGTTTTTTTTTTTTTTTTGACGTCGTGCGTGAACGTCGAACCCGAGGGAAATCGAATTCCTGTTGACCCAGAATAAACAAGACGCAAGGCAGGGCCGCTTGCATGGCTGAGATGGTTGTGTCTTTCATGGGCTGGGCTGCTATATGATCCAAGATCTATTACGCTTGTGACATTAATTAGTTGTTTATATTACATTTATATCTATGCTATATATAAAACATATGAGATGTATATTTTAAATACCATAAAATTAAGAATATTTATCATATTCAATGCATAATATACAATCACTTTTAAGGGTAAAATAGTATTTATTTTATCTACCCATAAACCAAAAAAATCTTAATATGTTTTAAGACGTTAGCTATATCTTTTAATCTATCACATTTAAAAACGTTTCGACACTACAATTTAACCTGTGTTTTCTTAAAGGTTTTATTTTAAACCTTTTACTAAACAAATTTGTTGGTTATGAGATTACAATAAGTTAATACATATATGTACAAGTAGTCATGAAAACCCATTTATTTGATGTTTTAATTTTTAACTTGGAAAAAACATAATAGATTTTTGTAAAACTACTACAAGAATAATAAAGTATTAAATGCACGTGCCAGATGCAAAATGACGTCCCGCCGCATTGCGCGGGCACCCTTCTAGTCCTCTAAACCTATCTATAAATCTACACTAGTGATCCTAACTAAACTACAATCCTTTATCACATTTCTTAATTGGATTTAACTAGTATTAATGCCCCTCGCATTGCGGGGAGGCGTAAAAAAGAAATAACACTAATCTCATATCACCGTTAACAACCACCAACACGGAAAAAACTCGCATTAAAAAAGAAATAAAATCAAACAAAAAGTAGACACAAAAACGTTGAACAACACACACAAGCGTAAAACATTAAAAACAATAACTAAATCGATCTAGGACCCCACACATTGCGACAGAGCTGTTAAATGAAAAAAAACACATAACAACATTAAACCACATGCACACGTTAGACTTATCACTCTCAAATTTTAGACCGAAATATAAAACGAAAAAACTATAAAAGATGAAAAGTACAGAGGAGTAAAGTTAAAAGTGAAAAAAATATAAGGGTTAAATAGTAAAATATAAAAGCATTTGGTTTAAAATACAAAATTAAAAGAAAAGAAAAAAAAAGGAATGTAGAACCTTCAATGCTTAGTGTACAATAATTAATGCAATTTAGGTTGATAATTAGTAATTTTTATTTTTTTTATTGGCTAAGTGAATATTATACCACTGACCTATCCAATCATGTCCATTAGTCAAGTATGAAATTCAAAACTACCCTCAAAAGTAAACTCATTTTAGGTGAGAAAAAATTTTTTGTCGATAACCTCAAACCAATTAATCGAATATGGATTTATACGTAATTGATCGAACACTACTTGAAAATAGCTCTTCTATTCATAAATGAAATGTTTCAAATATTCCTAAAAATTATTGCTACCAGTAACCATTTGTATCTATATGCATCAGGATCCCGATTCTACCAAAAGTGATCCTATTACAGAAATAACGTCAGATACGCCTATTATGAGAAGTATTGGACGAAAAGTAAAAAATATATATCCTTATCATCAAGCGGGTTATCATCACACCGGAATGAAAAAATAGAAGCACTAAAGCGACAAATGCGTGAAATGCAAGAAAGAATGCATGAATTTGAAAGAAGAAAGTATAATCCCAATAACGATGAAGATGATGAAGACGACAACAATTAAGAAGTTAATTTGTTTGGGTTGTAAAAACTTAAGATATGTTTACTTTGGTACTTTCGTTTTGTTTGGTATGTAATTAACTAGAATTGTTTGATTTTCATTTAGGTATTTGTAATATTAGTTTCATTTTTGTGTATAAGATTTGGGCTCAAAAAATTTGAATTTTAGGTAAAAAAAACCTGAAAAAAAATAAAAATTTTAACTAGAGACCCATATGCGACGACATCGCCATAGGTCAAAATTAACAAATAATTTATTCATATAACTTTTTCTTGTTGATTATTATATTATAAAACATATGGCAACGACTTGTTGTCACCACAAAGTATATTTATTTTTTAATTTTAATTTAAAGAAAATCACGATTAAAGTAATGCCGACAAGTATGTAGATTAATACTTAATTGATCGAATACTACTTGAAAACAACTCTTTTGCTCAAAAACAAAATGTTCCAAAATTTCTTGGAAATTATTGCTTCTAGTGAACCATTTGTGTATATATGCATTAGGAGCTTGATTCTATCAAAGGTGATCCTATTACAAAAATAACGACAGGTACACCTATTACAATTTAACCGCCCAATAACAAATTTGATCTTAAAAGTAAGAAATAACCAATTACACCAAAAGATGCAGTCAATATAAATAGAACAACACTATCAACCCAAGTTAATTCAAATCCACCCGTAAGATATACGTGAAATAAGTTTAGGATCATCATTAGGACTATCATACTTGCCAACCATCGATGAACTGATTGGATTAACCAATCAAAATTAGCTTCTGTCATTATATATTGAACAAAAGCAAAAACATCGGTAATAATCAGACGATAGTAAAAGGTTATAGAAATTCCTGTAGTCATTTGTACAAAAAAACAAGTAAGCGTAATTCCCCCTCATGTATTTTAATAAACTTTTGAAAAATCTCATGTCAATCATTTGAAATAAACATCATTGGTTAATTGAATTTAGTTAATATTGGACTACAAACATTTTGGAAGGCAGAAAATATATATGGATATAAATTTTAAGTAATATTATTGTACGCATCTATGTTTCCAGAAATATTTTCTAAATTAAAGTATTTTGGTAAATTATATGATGACGATATTTAATTGTTTTAGATGTAATTAGTTATTTTAAATTTACAATCCGTACTCTGGTTGGAAACAAAATTTAATGACGATATTTAATTGTTTTAGACCTTATCATGGGAACAAAATTTATTACGTCCATTTAATATTGTAGATTTTAAATTAATATTTTAAATCAATAAACAGTTAAATTCCCATATATGTATCATTATTAATTATTAAAATTAACTAGTTATACGGCGCGTTGCTGCGGTTGACGGTTGTAGATAATGCAACTGCTTGATTTAGAATATCAAAACATATATAAAAGAAACGCATCGTAGAGATATATTCAGAAATCAAAAAATATCACACATCATAATTTAAAACAAACCTACTAAAATTCATTTAAGTAATTAAATTAAATAAAATTAAAGAAAAGTTTATTCAAAATGCAACTAAATGAATTTTAATAATTGCTTAGTTGAAACTAAATTAAGAAACTACTAATCAAGTTTATTTATCAAAAATAAAATGATGTCATTCTAAATGAAAAAAAATTAATATAAATTTAAATAAAAGAAGTTTATATATAAACTCTTAAGAATTAGTAAAATTTAAAAATAGCTGTGAAATTAGATAAATAAATTTAAAGTTAATGTAAAAGATATTATTCATAAGTGTTTGTTTCAAGAGATATTGTTTGGGCCTCATGGAGCCCAATGCAAGAGACGGGGAAAAGACTTTTGATAAAAAAAATTCAAGAAATATAAAGCACCGATGGAATCGATCTAGCGTCTGGCGAAAATAATCAATTGATAAAATTAATCATTTCTTCCCGATGATTTAACAAAAGTAAGTATTTTTAATATCTATATGTAGTTTACGTGTAATTTCAATTTATGTATCTATGACAGAAAATAAAAAATAGAAACTAAAGTTAATTTTTATTTTACTACATAAGGTTTGACAAAAGTAATCATTTATTTTTTAATATATTAAAAACATCAATTTACATTCAAAATTTTCATATGTTTTTTCATTTTCAATTCAAAAGTTTTATTATTTTAGGTTAAAACTAAAACAAGAATAAAACTTTTGGACTAAAGAAACAAAATATGAAATTTTTAAACATAAATTGATATATTTAATATTTTAGAAAAAAGTTAATTTGGAGGTATGTACAAATCAAGAATCAAAGTCTCAATATATTGCTTCAACGATTTGATGTATATCTCAAAAGCAATTTCACTCCACCATTTAGTCAGATGTCGGGAGTAAGGTTTCGTTGCAAATCTCTTCCCGAGATACAATGATGCAAGGTATGTAGAGTCTCTTATAAACATTGCCCTCGACGATTACAAGCAAATTGAACTATTGGGTTATTAATGATTTGAAGAAGTTAGAAAAAGGTATTAATCAGATTCGAACATAATTGTTTAGTAATCCAAGATAATTCTTTTTAACCCAACCTACCCGAACCATCCAAACTATCACGATCCTTGAATCAAACCACATATCGTCATAACTTCCTGCACTTTCATAACCATCCCTTTGAATTTACAAACTCACACTAGACGTCTCTCCTTATACAAGTTATGCTACTATCATAACAACATCGGTTCCATAGATGATGTTACTTAAACTGATATAATGTACTTTAATAATAAAAAAGCTATTAATGTTTTGTTTGCATTTGGGTATAAGTTATGAATTATACTCATCACCTAACGAATACGCCTTTTAGTTGTATGCACTTATTTGATTGTAAGTTTTTTTTTAAAACAACAAACACATATTTTAAATGGGGCATTTACATATTTCCCATTCTTAAATTCTTTACTTACATATTTACCCAAGTTAAAAATTTAATTACATATTTCCCCTTTCTAAAATATATATATTACATATTTACCCATTTTATTAAAATTAGTTATTGAATGGTTATTGTATCCATAACTTTACTAAGTTATTTTTACGTATTTTTTTTCTTAAGAACATCAAACATCTATTTCCTCAAGTTTGAGTTTTCTATATGAATAAATACTATATAATTATAACTCCAAATACAAAAGTTCATTTCAAAACAATAATCACCGTAATCCAAGTTATATCTCCAAACACAAAACACAATTATCAAAGATTCAACAATCATAATAATAAAATATTAATACGTAAACATCTCATAGTAAAAACAAGATAAAATAGTCACTTGATAGGTTAATTTTAATAAAATGAATACATATGTAATATATGTATTTTAGGAAGGAGAGATATGTAATTAATTTTATTCCTTGGGAAAATATGTAATTTAAGGTATTAGGAAAGGAAAATATATAAAAATCCCTATTTTAAATCTACTCTTAAATTCTAACTATACCATATTTATTGGACTTATACGTTGCATTAGTTTAGTTTTTGAGGAAAAACACGAGATGACACTAAGCCAAAAAACCATCAGATTGATTATAAGTATCTGGTTGTTACAACTTACAAGTCAAACATTTAGTTTTGTTTTTTATAGGTTCATAAAAGTTTGAATAAAATTGGTTACTTAAAACGTTAATAATTACTTATATACCTATCTTTTAGGGGAAAAATAGTTTTTCGAACTATAGATAACGATTTTTAAAAATATTTACTAATAAGTAATTTACAAAAAGAAATTATTAACTAGATTGAAAATAATTAACTACCATATTTTAAATTAAAAATAATCGAAAATATATATGAACGCCCTTTAAAATAGGAGAAAATCAATCATTAATAACAGAAGAAATCATCGAAC
>BJCM01005934.1:0-10939 GCA_018326385.1 Flaveria bidentis | reverse complement strand
CAGTCGCACGACTGAACCAGGAGACTAGATCAGTCGCATGATTGTAACATGAGATTGACTCAGTCGCACGACTGAACACTCAGTCGTGCGAATGGATCAACCGCATGACTCAATCGCACGACTGAACCATGCTAATGGTTCAGTCGCCCGAATGAGAAACCCTAACCTATAAATACCACTTAAATCGTGGAAAAACGTAACACTTCGAAAACCTACATACTAAATCGTACCCTAGCCGTCCAAAGACTTCTAAGAACCTATTCCAAGTTTGTAGATCGCACTAGATCGATTAACAATTGTTCTTAACATTTAGATTCAATCCACAATTGTTTCTACGTGCATTCTCACTGATTGGATCGCCAATCAAATAGGATTCCACACTATTTGACTTGGTATACATATATATCAGTTAGTATTTCATCCAATTCACGTTCCTAACAATAGTTCTTCAAGAGATTAGATGATGATGGAGATAATCTAATTGGTGTCTCTGGAGGAAACATTTAAGAAGCTATTCAAGATATGGATAATGAAGAAACTGTGTCTGATCATAGAACTGAAGATGTTAGAAATGATGATTTTGAAGCTAAAACTGAAATGAATGATCAAGAAGGAGATAATGAGCATGTGGATAATGTTGATGTGAATGATAATATTGATTTAAGTTCGAATAATCAAACTTTTGATTTTGAGTTCAATAATACTATTTTATCTGAGCCCATTACACAGAATGTAATGAATGATGAACCATTACAACAGAAGAGAATCAGTTTATTGTGAATGAATCTGAAATGAGACAAATTAATAGTGTTTTTGTTCAAACAGAGGTTGATAATGATGAAGAAAATATAGATGAGTTGAAATAAAAGATTGTAGATCAAGATGAAATGATAAAAAGATTACAAGAGAATGCTTTGTTAAAAGCAAATGATGATAAGAAAGACATTATGATCAATGATCTTAAAGAAAAAGTTAAAAGATTGTATGAAGAAATAGAAAAGATAAAAAAAATGTTTTATTGAACAAGAAAAGGAGACTGAAGTGATTGTTACTGAGAAAGTGAATGAGAAAGAATCTCAAAAGGCTAGTACTAGAAAGTTTACAGAAGTTGAAAAAGGAAAAAGAAAGATAGTTGAAGTTGAAACATTTACTGTTCCAACTAAGATCCAAAAAACTGTTGAAGAAGTTGAGACTATGGAAGAAGGAGATATACAAGAGCAAATAAAAGCCCTTGATGACATTGATTCTGATCTTCCTAAGGAGTGGTATGATGAAGTGTTAGAAGATGAGGATGTATGTGATCTAGTTGCATCACCTATCACACACGTTCAAGAAGATATACCAATAAATTTTGAAGATAGATACAATTATCTTGTCAAGAAAAAGTACAACAGAGTATTTTTAGATGGTCTAACTGTGACTCAAATAAATGAAGAGTATGAGAAATGTATGATTATAGAGTCGTTAGCACTAGGTGATCCAAATGAAATAAGCTTAGAATATGGTGAATGGGCTCCAATGAGTGAAAGCTTAAATGTTGATGATATTCCTGTTAATGAATTGCACCATCCAAATCAAGAAGATATGAGTATTCTAGCTCTGAGAACTTGGTTGCAATCAAGGAATTATCCATTGAAGAGGCTCAAAAGACTTCAAAATGAATCCTTAAGAAGATTAGTGAGAAGTTTTCAGAGACGAAAAAGATGTATTACAAGATGATCATCTTAGACATGGATAATCCACAATACCTTAAAATTACCAATTAGGCTAAGGTATTGAAACCTCAAAAGATAAAATCTATAGAGTTTGTGAAGAAAACTCATGAGAAAAGGAAGGAGTTAATGAGAATGTTTCCAACTCTGAACAACGTGCATACAAAGTTAATTTGGATCAGAAACAACTTTGGAACAAAGCAAGATCTGCTGGTGATCTAGTGAGAAATATACTTCAAACAGGGCAATCTATATCCGAGCTGCTGATTGCTATGATTGTGCCTGATAAGACTAAAGAAGTGAAAATTATGGCATGGAAATATGATGATGTATTTGATGCATTCTTGATTAAGAAAGTTAATGCCATTTGTGATGTATATCATTTCTATTTTAGTATCATTAGTCTACCAGTGCAAGATCTAAAAGAATTGAATAAGTTGACTCTCATTAATCCATCCAAGGTTGCTCGAGGTGAAATTTTTGTGAAACTTCTTGATAGAGGAATTACTAGAATGCTAACATTTCTGAAAACTCAATGTGATCAAGAAGATAAAATGTATTTTGATACATTGAAGAGAATTAATAAGCAAAGAGAAACAAGTTCAGATATAGAACAAAGATATTTGGAAGCCTTTAGAGACAAACATTTTGAGAAAATTAGTAATCCAGGATTGACGGTCATAGATGGATCTCAAGCATCTAAACCAATTCTGAGATGGTTTTATGACTCAACAGACTTTCATCTTAAGCTTGTTAGAAATAAGGATGATTGGGATAAAGATTTGATTAGTTTATTTGGAGTATTTGAGTTGAAACTCCTTCATACAAGTTACATATCATTTCTATACAATCAGAAGTTTGAACAAGTATCATCTGTTGATGCAAAATATGATAGAAAGTATTTTATGACAATAATAAAGGTAATGAATGTAGCGATGGAGAGGATTTCATTGAGAAAAGCTACGGCTTATGCAAATATTGTAAAGAAGGACATAAACAATATAGAGTTTATGAGAATTTCAAGTAAAGGAGTTGTTAGAGATTCATACAAAAGATAATTCAAGTCCAATTGAAATGTATGCTATTGTTGACATAGCTGGTCTGTCTAAAGAAACACTCCTGGTGATGGATGCATGGAGATTAAAACAAATAATTTAAAGCCAGAGCAAGGGATTTTGGAAGAAAATTTTAAGGCATCAATAAAGAAGTCATTATGAAAACCGGAGCTGTACAAAGAAAAGCCCATATTCAAAATCAAAAAAGAGCCTCAAGATTTCTTTTGATTGAAGCCCTATGCAAATCTTAGGGGAAGTATTGTTGGAGCCTTGAAGATTAGCCATTAGTCTTTAGATTTATTTTTGTAATAGTATAGAACTTATTTTGTAAATATATGTTCTTTTTTGTTTCTGATTAGTATAAATAGTATTATATGTATTTGTGTAGGTAGACTTTGAAATAGAACTCTCTCTATGTACATTGTATTCCTTTGCAACTATCAATGAAACTTTTATGAATTTTTGTTGTACTTTGTTTTTATAATTATCAATTGCATCATATCATACACACAGATCGATCCATTTAAACCTATCACCACTGAGAATAACAGTGGTGAGATATAGAAATTTTATTTGAGGTATGATTGCTTTGTGAAGGATGGTAGTTTCTAATGTGAATATAAATAAGTTTTGGTTTATAAGTGTTCTGTTAGTTTGACTAGCGGAAGTCACGTATGTGGTAGGTGGCATGGAGGGGTGTTGAGGTGGCATTAGAAACCATCTGTCATGTAGATGACTTTCATACTAATCGTAGAACACTCATAGACCAATATTTGTTCAATATCATACAAAAAGAACTATCACCATTTTCAAAAGAACGCTAACTAGAAAAAGAAAGCAAAGAAAATCTCACACATAGAAAAACACTAAGAAGAATATAAGGAGGAAAAAGAGATTATTTATGATGCATAGAAGTCATAAAGCGAGAGTTACTTTGCTTGGTTAACAAGGGAAGTGACGGATGTAATGTTTTTGTTATGAAGTATTAGAATTGAAAAGGAGAAGGAATATCACATGTTGACTATCTTTTTTACTAATATAACCTTATATTATTTTCAAAATAATTTTTATACACTATCAACCATTTAAAAGCTCTCTAATCATCCGAGTGGGCTGAAGGATACGAAAGAGCGTGCCAAGAGAGTAGCGACGTAAAACATGCGGATCCAATGCGAGAGCCAAGAAAAAGAAAAGGGTGACACATGTCCTTAGTGGTTCAACAATAGTCGTGTGACAAATGACCATCCACAGGACAACGATGTTAACAAAAAGCTAAAACTCTCAATTAGTTAAATATCTAGTTCTTATTTATTTATTAATTAAAATAGGCTAAAACACATAAAAGAGATGATATTGAGGCTTTGTCCTTGTCGACAGACATTTTTACCTCTTAAGGACTAGCATGTATCCATGTCCAGCATTTCTAAGCTTTAAAATGAGTTATTCAAGTAAATAAATAAACTAATTTCATAATTTGAAATCTAGCACTTAAAGTAGATAAATTATGAATTTAATAATTTTTTTTATTTTTTATTTATAATACATGAGTGTAAGGTTAGTTGATGTATAGCTGAGTGATGGAGGAGTCGACTAGAAAAGTAGTTTTTCAACTAAGTTTAGTCTTCAGCTATAGTAGGGTCGGTTAGGTTTCTCACTCGCTAAAGGCTTATGGGTTTGATTACATGGTAGGCAACTAAAGGGATGTTAAAAGACCATGTGCCAATTTTGTTGGAGACAGCTTGCGAGTGTGACAAGATGTTATTCGTTTTTTCTATGGCCCTAAACCTTTTTCCCATTTTCTTGTTGGTTTAGGTCAAACCCACTTATCCCGCTTTGCTTGTTTGATAACTTGTAATTAGTTGGTACCGGATAAGTTCATTTTAAAAGATGACTGAATACATTGTTTTTATTGGTTAGAAAATATTCACATGTTTATATTGAGGTTTTTATCAAAAATAAAAGGAAAAGATGAGTTGCAGTGAAAGATAAGACGTAAATACAAATGAGAGATTAAATAAGTAGTATTGACATTGACTATATATCTCTTGTTATTATCATTTAACTGAAACACTGTTATCTTTATATTGAATACAAACAGACACACATAAACAAAAATAGATCTAATACAAAGAAAAAATTTAATGCCAAACATACGAAATAGCACAAAGTAGATTTCTAACGAATTTTTTTAACTAAAATTCTATCATGAGAAAAAAAAAAAAAAAAAACCATGTTTTAGCAGAATCCCTCTCAATTTTGGATAACAAACCAATTGTATTCCAACAAAAATGAAAACCTTGGAAGTATAGTTATTTTACATGTCTTCGCAAAAAGCGTCTTATAATGCCGACCCATATTTTTTATTTTAGTAATTATATTTTATTGGAAAATTTTCAAAAATGTTATAAAAAATTTGTTTCCCATTGATTGTATTTATTATATTACTATATTATTAATATTAATATTAATATTAATATATTATTATTTGGTTATTAATGAGTAACAGTAATAATAATAACTAATATAAATATAAATATAAAAGTAATACAAATAATAATATTAGTTATAAAAATATAAAATATATGATATAAATAATGATAATAAGAAATAAACATGATAATATTAATAATTTTAAACAAAATTTAAAATGTTATTATGTGTATGTGTATGTGTATCTATGTGTGTTTGTATATGTGTATCTATGTGTGTTTGTATATGTGTATGTATGCATGTGTACATGTACTATTTGTGTATATTTATGTATACACATATATGTATGTGTACACATGTATGTATATATGTGTGCGTTATATGTGTATATGCATTTATATATGTTTTTACATGTGTATATATTTGTATATGCATGTGTGTATATGTGTATGCGTATGTAGGTATAAATAATATGTATATGTGTATGTGTATATGTATATATGTATGTATGCATGTGTATGTATGTATGTATCTATGTATGTATGTATGCATGTATGTATATGAGTGTATATGCATGGATATGTGTACGTACAGATCTATGTGTATGTGTATACATACATACATACATACATACATACATACATACATACATACATACATACATACATACATATGTTACGTATACGTATACGAATATGTATAGGGTTCATGTATATGTATATCTATTATATGAATTATGTATGTGTATGTGTATGCGTATGTATATGTATGAATGTGTATTGATTATTCTTTTAATAAGTTATTAATGTTTATATGTCTGAACATCTATGTATGTCTATATCTATGTATTTAATAAAGTTTTTGCTCACTAATGAAGTTTGTGTGTACGTGTATGTATATGTGTATGTATATAAATGCTTGTAGGTAGATGTGTACCTATACGCAATTTTATATGCATTTGTCTATATGTGTATGTATTTAGGTGTTTATGCGTATGTATTTTTGTGAGTTGTATTTGTAGGTGTGTATGCATTTTGAAGTATCTATATGTGTATATTTATATCGATGAACTTGATAAATTATTTTTTGCTAAAAAACATGTTCCCAAAATTATATATTATTATTTTATTTTTTTATTTTGTATACCTTCACACCCTTTACATTTGGGATGTACAATTCTAAGTCAAAGTGTTGCAAATAGTGGAAAGCAATTGCACACTGGACCAAAAAAAATTAACAAATAGTAAAGGAATATACACAACGTTAAATCAACTGGTTTAGGAGGAGACACCTTATGATTTTCTAAAAATAAGGTCATGGGTTGGAGTCTCACTAGGTGCAATATGTTTTTAGTGGGCCAAAGGTTTTACCATAGTGGGCCTTTAGGTGGTGGGTTTCCCTTGGAATGGTGGGCGAGCCGGGTCACCAGCGCTGTCTGTGTTCGCGGGCGTGGGTGGCCTTTCGCCATGGGTTTACCCGGGTGACCAGGCTTAAAAATTATTTGTTAGCCGTTAAAAAAAAATAGGAGGTGATGCATAATAAATGTGGTGAAAAGTTGGAACACCATATGTCCGAATGAAACAACTTAATAATCTTCCACCAAATGCATAGGTTATGTTTATTATAAATCTAGTCGAACTTGTAAACAAAATTTGACAATGTATTAGTTGTAATAAACATGGGTGGATAATCATATTGAATTTTGTAAACAAAATTTTTATTCAATTCTTTAAGCAATTTAAATAGAAAAATATGGGTTATTTCATGAGTATCAAGAATAATCCTTCTTTCTTGTGTTGATAAGCTTGCTCCAACAATGTCAAAAGTAGCTATTCGATAAATTTGTAAATATTTATAACAAACAATATTTCTACCGGTTGGATTTATACCGAAATAGTTTCAGTTATAGTTTATCAACTATAACAGATTCAACGTACTCAACAGATTCAAAACACTAGTAACAAAAGTTATAAGTTAGATGTTGTTCAGCTAGAATTTGTATCTCTATACTTTCTTTCATACTTTATGCTTGTTCCTTTTCCTTTCTTTAACGAATTAACTTTCTCATATACTATGTTGATTTAGTTTAAAGGAAAGAGCACATGTGTACGTTTAACCATTATAGTTTGGTTTGTTTCTCTTCTTCCAAGAAGATTATTTAGTGACTTCTTAATTTCAACACACTCCCTCTCTCTTTTAGTCTTTTGTGCTATTATGCCTCATATAGTTTTATTTTCTATGTCATATGAATGTGAGCAACAACAATCATTTCATAATTGAATGCATAGAATACATCATACATCCAATAACCTATTTGTAACACTTGTAGGCTGTAAAACTATGAAATTTCTAGAAATCCTGAAATGGTCGATCATCAATAAACATGTTTTTACTTTGATTGTAATTATGATGTAACTCCCCGGAATGTTTTTACTTTGGCAAGGTTTGGGTTAATAAATTAATTGTTCATGGAGAAGATCTTGTTTTTAAAGGTAAATCATCCATGGAGTCTTCACCTATGATGTGAATGTCCCTTGTGGAAGTACCATATAATTTTTATGATAAAATGATAACATTCTCTAGGTTGAGCGGAGAGGTGTATAAATAGAGGCATATTTAAACTTTTCTTTCTTGGTAGTTTTACCTTTCCTACTTATAAGGCCATGGTTTCTATTAGGGACTCAGACATTTGTCTTGATAAAAGGAGGCCTTCATTCTTTTTGAGTATAAAGAGAAGTATTTAATTAATGAAAGTAGTTATACTATTTCAGGATGAATATAGAGTGATAGGTGTGAGAGCTTAAGATAGTGAGTCGCAATCCAAGTCACCTTTTAGGTAGGTTTCACCAATATTTTAGAGGGTAATGGTGTGAAGATCCTACAAAGGCCTTTGTGGCATGTTTGTAGTTGTTGAAGACTTTTTTAATTAGACATTTTAAAATGAAAATATCACAATCTCTTAAAAAATCATCTAAGATTGAATTAATATCATCAAGAACATTGGATACATTAAGAATTTGGAGTCCCCATCCTTCTCAATATTGTTATGAAGGCCTTCAGACAAGATTTGAAAAGCTATTAGTTTAGACCTCTTGTTAAACCATGAGTAACATGTTTTAGGTTGTCACATTCGATACCATCAAGTAGTTTTTATTTGTTTTGTGAAATATATGGTTATAAGACATGAATGAGAATGTGCGAATTGAAAGTGAGTATACATTTATCAATAGTGAAAGAAGGGTTAGCTGGGTATCCCATGTCAAGGAGTGTCTTTTTACTATATCAAAGGATATTTAGGCATCATGATCATAAAATTGTAGGTGTAGGCAAATTGTTTCTTTATATACAAAGAAGGGTTTATAGTCAACAATAGCAGTGGTCGTTTCATGGTAGTCACAATTGTGATTGCATAAATGGTGGAGTATTAAAAAAGACAAAAGATGGGTACCACACCTTAAAATACTTGTTATAACCCATTATGCATATTAAAGTTGTAAATTAGTAAATATTAAATATTTTATAATTAAGTTATTAAAATAGTAAATATATATGAATCTTGTTTGCTGGAAAATTTGTTAAGCAAAACTTAACTTTAATTAATATTAAAAGACCACATATTATATTAACTCCTTAAGCTTCTATTTATATTAATAGTAAACTACACAAATGGTCTTTGTAGTTATGTTACAATTTTAATTTTTGCTTTTTAACGTTAAGAATTCTAAATATAGTCTCAAACATAATTCTCTTTCATCTATAGCCCCTCAGTATGTTCACGATTAATGATATTAAAAATTATAAAAATGACATTTTACCTACATTGACCATTTATTTAAAATACATTTTAATGTATACTATTATTTTTATTTAAGAATGGTTTAAATTTTCATTTTTCAAAGTTTTTTTTTATTTTTATATTATCATATTATATCATTATTAGTATTTTTATTATTTAATAAAATATATTTAAAATACACAAAAACATGTTTATAAAAACATATTTTCTAAAAAGTTCATTTTCTAATGTATTTAGATCTTTCGTTTTCTAAACATCATTCTTAAAATTGTTTGATATTTTTAAACGTTTTTACAACTATTTGGTTTTCTAAAGTTATTTTATTAAACTATTAATGTTTTGAAAACTTTTTTAAACAAATAAATTTTAAACTTCTTTTATAATTTTCTAAAAACATAATAAACAAAAGGTTTTAGAAATAATATTTAGAAAATAAGTAACTTTAAAAATTACATTTAAGAAACTGAATAGTTTTAGGAAATATGATAATGCTTTTAGAATATATCTCAAGCAAAAAGTTTTAAGAAAGATGTTTTAAAGTTTTAAGAAAGATGTTTAAAAGTCAAAAGTTAAAAAACGTTTAGAAACCCAACAATTTTTTAAACAAAATACATTTTTTAAAACTTTTTTTATTTGTGTATTAAATAAAAAACATATTAACAATGAAGTAAAAATATAAAATAAAATAAAACATAAATTACATTGTTGATCAACAAATTTAAAATCAATAAGTGAAGTAATAAAGTAGGGTCCGTTGACGAAAAATGAATATAATACTGGAGACTATATTTATAATTTTAAAGCTTTAAGTACTAAATCTGAGATTTTGACCAAATTAAGAGGACCATCTCTGTGATTTATTCTTATATTAAACATATATACTGTGTAATCAAATAATTAAATGAAAACTCAATCATAGTTTACTATATATTCAATCAAACAATTATTAAACTAATATTAAGAATATCACATTTATTTAATCAAATTAAATCGTTCATTCTCCCTAGTATGTGCAAAAGGTATATATATTTTAATAAAAGATTTTTAATAAAATTAAGTTTTTATGAGATTCTACTTTCACATACAAAAACAAGTATACTTATCGTGTGGTAATAAAGTGTTAGTAAAAATCAAGTATCAATTCATAGACATACTAAGCCTACTCAACAATTCTAGTGATTGATTAATGGAATGAGTTTTGATTTAAGAAAATGATTGATTGCATGAAGCTAACCAAAATTTTAAAGATTTTAATTCAATTTGAAGTTAAAAAAGAATAGTAAAGTTGAGACTTGGGGATAAAATAGAGAATTAAGGCTATTATCCTAATTGAGATTACTCTTATATAACTATGATAAATTGCATGTTGTGGTTAAAGATATAGGTTTAAACAATTATCTTGATGCCTATAAACATAAGCCAGTGTGAAGTTATCGTAAATTGGCTACGTAGTAACAAGGAAAGTTGTAACAGAGCCCTAGTGATGTAGATAAGACTTGTGAACCCTTTTAACATATAATTTCTAAAAACTTAACTTAGTACTAGAAAAATAGTTGATCAACTTTATTTTTACAAACCATTAATTTTAAAATTATAACAATTACTATAGATTTCTCAAACTAGTAAAAGAGAACCGGTAAATAATCAGAAAGTTAAGATGATATGTGTCACACCCCAATCTTAATGGTGGAAACATTAAGATGTGAGGGTTAAAATTGTTCACAACCACATAACACTATCATTAAATTTTATTATAATTAACCATAAGTTTTAAAATGAAGAATTACAACCAATAAGTCTCAACAAAAATGAAGCATAACATCAGTTTAAATTTCCAAGATTCCAAGACATGTCTTTTACTTCCTAGATCCAACCCTAAATGTAAGCATACTTCAATATTAATCAACCTTGGGCATTTCCTGAAACAAGTTAGAAAATATATTCAA
>BJCM01005933.1:5373-16106 GCA_018326385.1 Flaveria bidentis | reverse complement strand
CCTACTTATATGCTTTGATTACTTAATCTGGATTTCATTACTGTTACTTACTGTTTTCTGATAAACCTGTGAACTCACCAACCTTGTGTTGACACTTTAGCATGTTTCTTTCAGGTTCTTAAGCTGCGCACGAATAGGAACATCTCGCATTGCATTTATCATCGTAGAGTCAAATGAACAATCTACAATTTTCTATAAATTATAATTATTTGGTTTGCGCGTGTTTGTGCTTTTTAAATTATGGTTTATACGCTTCCGCACTTATTTTCATGTTTCGTACTTAATTCTGATTTTAAGAAACTTTATTTAACTTGAAAATTATGTTGTGTCATTTGGTGTAACTAATGGCTAAGATTCTGGTATGTAATGCGCCTAACGGTATTACCCCGTTTGTTTAGATAATCATATGACTTAATTTTATTAATTAAATCTTTATCTTTATCAAAATTTCATACAAAATTTCATATATAAACCCTAAATTATACATATAAAAATTTTCACCCTTATAGTTATATGTGTTTAATTTATGTACTAAATTAGCATTATTTTAACTAATGAAAATTAAGTTCATTTTTTTGTTCACGCTAATTATCAATAGTTGGACCTACTTATATTATGAATAAGTTGAAAATTTATTTTCTTGTTTGGCTTATTTGTTGCTAGAGGTGGATGTAATCAATTATTCGTTCTTAATAAATAAATTTCCTTTACTGCTCTTTATACTTGTATTATTATTTAATTTCATCATGCCCTTGGTGTTTTCGTTTTAGAAAGGGTGCGATAAAAGTAAAAGCAACAAAGGTTGTACCATCAACATCATCAGCGGTAGCACAAATATAACGGTTCATTCACCTCATGAATTAGAATAAAAGTAAATAGAACTTTTATCAAAATAATGCATATATTGAAAATAAATTGTATATTACCTTCATATCTATAAAACTCAAGTAAACATGAGTGGTTAATTGGAAACAATATATGCTACGTTTATACCAACATTAATCTTTTGACATTTTTATTTTACTGCTACGATGGGGCTTATTTCTATCAATATTTTTCCATTAGTTTTTTAAGGCTTTTGTTTTTATATAAAGTTCCTAATATAATCAACGACCCTATCGCAACACATGGCTTGTGATGCCTCTTTTGTTATTTAACAAAGTCTTTTTTATTTGCAGGAGCCTGCTAATCATAATTGTATTAAAAAAACAAACCAAAAAGAGACAGAAGCAATGGGCGGTTTCAAATTTAGTTGATCACAATAAAATAAAACAAAACAAAACGTTAATATTTGTATATCCATAAATTATATGAGTCCAAACAGATTATTATTGTTTCTACGAAGTGCAATATGATGATACGATTTAATGCTGCAATTTACTACATTCACCAACATTTCATCATTCCTTTGTTGTATAAAGTTATATAAACAATCACAAACCTAGAACCAAAAGAAACGATCTCAACACATACATATATACTTCTTAAACATTCTAGGATTCCAACAATGGCGAAGGTTCTCATTGCGATGTGCTTTCTACTGCTTGTTTGTGTATCGGCATCACGGTTTTCTGGATACCCATCGAAGCCGAAGGATTGCCCAAGTCCTCCAAGCGGGCCTTCGCCACGTGGCTACCAGTGCAAAACCACCGCTGAATGTCATAAAAAATGTCCATGTGCCGTCTATGAACAACATTGTACAAAAAATCGTTGTTATTGTCGTGGTAACCTTTGCTAGCTAGTCGAGGTTAAAACTCACTTCGCTTTTGTTGTTTGATACAATATCAATATAAAATCAGATATTGGAAAATTGTTGTGCATTTTGTTTACTCAAACATTAAACACATATCCACCAAAGATAATGTATTCCCTTTGAGTCGTTCCATTTTTTAGTTGCATATCTTAATGCTCAAAGTCTGCCCTTTTTATTTTTAAAATGATTATTGGATTTTAATAATCTCAAGTTTTATTTATTGATCAGGATTAATCTCAACTCAATAAATGTTTACAGATACTCCTAATTTTAAGTTTATTTTCCTCCAACTATCTCTTACTAACTGAGAGTTAGCCCCGTTAGATTTTTGATAACGTGGACTGTTTTTATTGCGAAAACACTAAAACAAAAAGTTGATTCTATCATCAAGTCTGTCATTTTGAAACTTCCGCACCCAGAAACCTGTCGATCTCCACCTTCTTATTTGAAACACCGAACTTGTTGTAGGTAGATTTTTAGGTGATGATAGAGGTTAAAATAATGAAAAATAGATCTAATTAAGATTAGGCGGTGCTAGAACTGAAACATTGCTCAAAATTGGCCTTATTTCATCAAAAAAACTTAACAAGTGTTAACTTTCAGTTACAAAGAGATTATTGAAAAAAATAAGTTTAAAGTTAGAAATACTTGTAAATATTTCTTTAGTTGGAATTAATCCCGATTAATAAATAAAAATTAAATTATTAAAATCCAATAACCCTTGGATATGATAAACAAAAAAAGTATAAATGAATTAATTCATTAATCAAAAACCACAATTACGTTCTATTATCACAATTATGCATCCATCCATCTAATTGAGTTACACTTGAGGTTCTTGATTTGCCATATCATAAGTGGCATGAAGACCAAAAAAAACATAGTAAACCAACATAATGACCGTACAGATTCCAAACCGAACAAAAGTCATATAACCCAACGACCCCATGAGAAACACATTTGTGGCTATCGAAAGTGAAGGGATCCACGGAACCAATGGCACCCCCCACACTTTCGGGGTGCGTTGTTGCGGCAACAGCACCGAAATCCCAAGGGTACCCATGAACCATATAGGCACAGTCACCGCGTAACCCACCCAACCACGCGGGTTTACCCCCCACCAAGCTGATATCCCAATCGATGACAACATTATTATCATCAAAAACCCGACGAGCTTCAATAGGCTTGTATGTGGGGTAACCCCGCTTACATAATACCTTCGCACGATAAGTGCAATCGCCATCATCGTGAACACAAAAAGCGTGCTTACGGAGAGTAAAGTTGCTAAAATGTCCAAACTCGAAAAGAAAGCAATGCACGCGCTCAAGATAGTCACTAACAACGTTGCGTTTATTGGAGTTTTCGTTTTCGGGTGGACTAGAGCTAACCATGGAGGGATCATATGCGCTCTAGCAATATGAGTTATATATCGAGCTTGACCAAGCGCGCCAATCAATAACACCGTGGTCATGCCCTTGAGTGCACCTAGGGCAACTAAATACTTAGCCCAATTCATCCCAACCCTTTGGAACGCAACCGAATAGGCTGCGTTAGGGTCGATGTCAGTGTACTTTTGCATCATGGTTAGCGAAAGCGCCATGAGGCAATAAATTATAGTAATGACTGACATCGACCCGATCAGCCCTAAAGGTATGTCCCGAGACGGGTTCTTCGTTTCTTCCGCCATCGTCGCAATGGCGTCAAACCCTCCGTACGCAAAGTACACAACTGCCGCAGCTCGAAAAACGCCTTCGACACCAAAAGGCGCGAATGGTTTCATATTGGACACGTCGGCGTTCCAAAACCCTGCGATGATCACAAACAAAATGATCAGGGTATTGACCGCCGACGCGACCCAATTGAGAACCGATGTGTTCCGAGTGCTGCTCATCGCGATCGTGGCTGCGATCGCGAGCACCACAACCGCGATCGGGTCCAAAAGATTGTACCCTTCGGTGAGATTCGTGTGTATACGAAACGAATCCGGTTCGCGGTTGAGAAGCGTGGCGAAGTACGACGTCCACGATCGCGCCACCGCGGCACCGCCGAGAATGCACTCAAGAAGAATGTTCCCGGCGGTGATGAAGGCGGCGAAGTCCCCCAGTTCCACTCTAAGATACGCAAACGAACCTCCGGCGACCGGAATCTCTACAGCAAACTCCGTGTAGCAGAAAACCGAAAGCATTGCAGAGAAACCGGAAGCTACGTATGATAACACAATCGCCGGACCGGCGTTGTAATGGGCTTCTTGTCCGGTGATGACGAATATTCCGGCGCCGATGACAGCTCCGAACCCGAACCACATCAAGTCCCACCAAGTGAGGCAACGTTTCATGTCGTTTTCGCTCTGTTTTCGGAGCTTTTCGATCTCATCGGAGTCTTGCGATCGGGCGAAAAGGCGATCTTTGAATCGGGGATAGGTGCCGGAGAGGGCTTTCCGGTAGGAAGTCCAGTCCCGGAAAGATTGCTCCGGGAAGAAGGCTTCTTTGCTCCATCTCCAGTAAGATTGTTGGTTGTTGATGTTTTCCGGTGAGTGGGTTTGTTGATCGTTCAACTTTTCCGGTGAAGACATGATGGATTATTGTTGATTTACATGTAAATGCACAAGATTGATAATGATGATTTGATGAACACTTGTGGTCGGAAGTGTAACGTTGACTTGGAAAATATCGTTGGTTACATTGGGGCAGTTGTGTACATAAATGGATGTGATAAGATTATGTGGTCGTAAGAAGAAGAATATTTTTTGTGAAAACCAAGAAGAAACGGTATGTTACGTTTATCTAACTGTGTGGCGGCCGGCGGCTTTATTTGAATTTATAAGAAATACAAATTATCTCGCGCCCGTTACGTTACACTGGTAATTATACGACGAACTTAAATACGAAAACTTACATATGTAAAATATAATAACGACTATCACTTTGACTTTGAATTCGAAAATATCAAGCCAACGAAAAAAAAAGAAATAACGTTAACATAATATAAAACTTAACAAACTCGTCGAAATAATGCAAGTTTTCAAATATTTTATGATGTAATTTAAATAAATAGGTATTTTGGAATATTTTTTTATTGTTATAATAACTTGGCAAATCATGTAAAGCCAAATATAAAAAATTACAAGACTTTTATGCTCAAAACACAAAAATTATAAAAATGCTATGTAGCTAAGATTTTGTTATTATATAGATAGATAATTTAAAGATATGAAGAATTTAGTGGTTGTGTAAGTGGTTGGTGGTAGGAGGCGAGGGCATAAGGGAGTGTCGAACAGAGTGAGCAATCAGTTTTAATCAGACCGGAACCGTGAATTGATTAGCATAAAAATGAGAACTGGAACCACATCTTATGTAGTATTATCGCCTTGGTTATATAACAGGATAACCGGTTTGGTTCCTGTGATAGGACCGGTAAGGATATAGAACCGTGACGCATGTAGGATCAGTTTGGCTACACAGCAATTTTACACGTTACTCCATTAATAGAAACAACCCTAAAAATGAAAATTCATTTGGTTATTTGTTTTTATAACCATTAACGCACTTTTTATTATTCATTTGAAAATTAATTTGGTTCTATGTTTTTATTATTTGACACGACCCGATCCTACCGAACTGGACCAAAATATTAGTATTCAGATATAAATATTAATCAACCCTTAAAAAATCTGATTCTCGTGACTAAAATTTTATGGGTATTGGCTGAGAGTGGCGGTGGTAACATTGCAGCAGTGGATCGTGTTTGTAGATATTTACGAATTAATGACCCTTTACAAGTAAATTAGTATTTAGAATCAACCAAGTATTGATATTTTGTTCTAACGGGTATATGATGATGGTTAAAGTTTAAGATGTTTTTATTTCAGGTTTAAGTGTAAATTATAAATGTTGTCTTTAAACTTTAACAATTACACTGAGTGATTTTTATTTAAAAATTTATCACGTTTTATGTCCTTTGTACTAATTGAAGTTAACTTTTTCAGTTGGTTTTGATTGAATGTACTATTTTGCTTTTATCCCTTAAATGACGAAATCTGCAAATTTTCCTTAATTTTTTACTTTTTTCATTTTGTTTTTATTTTATTTACTTTATCTTTTTTAATCACTTTTTATTTTATAAACTTATCTGAAATATTATTACTTAATTATCTTTTTTATAAAATATACTTTGATCAATAGGTTTTTTTTAATTTATTATATATTTTATTTTTAAAAATTAGTTATCTACCTTTCTAATCATACGAGAACAAGATGGAGAGCACACAATATATTTTTTTATGTTATAAAATTTAAACTAGTAATTGATTTTGTTTCATCGTCGTTTTTTATTACCTTTTTGTATAATAATTTTTAACTATTTTAAACATTTTGACTTAGGGTTTATATTAGAAACCTATTAGATACCGTATGATTTTAGTATATGACTTTTATATTTTACTTGGTTATAATTCTTCTAAGTGAATTGTATGTATAATTAAACGTTGATTATATATGGAGCATTAAGTGTTTTTACCGAAAAATATTCAATTAACTTAATCGTAAAACCAAACCAAAACAAACCCTTAGTAATTGTTTGGTTTGGTTTGGTTTATAGTTTTAAGTGGTTTGGTTTGATTTCCATTTGAAAATAATCATTATTAACGGTTTAATTAAAACCATAAATAAAAGTACATTTAATAAAAAAATTTAATGATTTTCTATTTAAAAACTCTGAGTGGTTCTTTAGTAACCTTTTGATATATTTTATTTTAAATTAAAGTTACACACTATCACACTATATTTATATTTAAAAACAAACCATTTGATTGAATACAGAAAACTAAAAATTCATATTATAAATTAAAATCTTACTTTTTCCAACCAGTTTTGAATATAAACCCTAAACCAAATAACTTGAAATGATTAAAAAATCTTGTACCAAAAAAGTTAAAAAATAGTTGTCTAATTTCTATTATTTTTATTTAAAAGGTGATGAACAAAATAATTAAATAAAAATAAATAAAAAGAAATAAAAAATAAAAGTGCATTTTGTAAAAAAAAAAATAAAAACTAATTTATTACTAATATCTATGATTATTTCTTTAAAAAAGGTCTAAAATAAATAAAAGTAAAGAAAATAAAATTAAAATAATAATAATAATAATAATAATATAATAATAATAATAACACATATCATCATTTAAAGGTTAATGGCAAAATGACCATTAAGAAAATAAGTTTATTAGAATAAAAGTGGTTAGAAAAAAGGAAAAAAATTAAAGAGAAGTAAAGTAAAGAAAATAAAAACAAAAAGGAAAAAATAAAAGAGTAGTAAAAATTACAGATTTCGTCCTTTAAAGGGTAAGGGTAAAATTATTTTTTACAAAAAACTAATTGAAAATTTTAACTTTTGTTAGTAGAAATGATATAAAGTGTGATAAGTTTTTAAATAAAGGACACTCAATGTAATTATGAAAATTTAAAGACAAGATCCATAATTTTAAGTATACTTATAGGACAAAATTTGTAGTTTACTCTAGGTTTAAAAAACCAGACTCAATGGGGTTTTCTTATAGTGATTAGCTTCTTCTTTAATGGTGTTTTTAGGTGTGTTTTTTGGTGAGTTAAGCATATATCGTTAAAAGTTGTATGAACGGTTAGAATCACGTTTCAGGAAGGTTGTCTTGGGTTTTTGGGCAAGTTACAAACGTTGTTCAAAAAGAAATTTAAATCAAGTAAATCTAGAAACTATGATAAAACAAACATTATAGCGTGATTGCAAAAGTATATGATGACAAGATTTAGAAAATAAGTTATTTCAAGAAGATATAGAGGATGATTTTTTTTTAAAAAACAAAACAAAAAGAAAAACATTTGATTAATTTATATATCCTTTTCAAAAAGATGTTGCGTCATGTTGGAATCAAAGCGATTGGTTTTGGACGGCCAAAACACTTTGGATGACTTTTGAGGTCTTCGGAGAATTTGAGGGTGACATCACATGAGGTCATTGGTTCAAGTCTAGTGTACTCGTTGTTTCATTAAGAACTAGCTACTGGTTGAAATCAAAACACTTTGGTTATGACGCCTCGCATGAGTAGCAATAATTACATTTCGGTTGAGATTATGTAGTCTTCTAGCCTACTGGTTGTTACATTGTTTCTCAAATAAAATGTTATTGGTTCAAATCTCGTCTAACAATACTAGTCACTCTTATATTATTCTTTATTTGAGCAACCTTTACACAAACACTTAGAACTCCTTTCTTGCTAATAAGAAACTTTATCTTTCTAAATTATTATTACTATAAAATATAGACGAAATAAACATTTGTTTTTCTTTC
Organism: Flaveria bidentis; assembly: GCA_018326385.1. NCBI lineage: Eukaryota > Viridiplantae > Streptophyta > Magnoliopsida > Asterales > Asteraceae > Flaveria > Flaveria bidentis. Next base: position 8,029 of record BJCM01005933.1, on the reverse strand, counting down.
CCAATTTAGAGTGGAATTAAACATTAAGTCTCATTGTTTTGGTCACCTTCTTTTGGATTTATCGTCCAGTCTCATTGCTTGTGTTGAACACAAGTATAGGTCTTTATCGATTTGGACATTCGATGTTTTTTTCTTAGTAAAAGAGGACTTTCATAGTTTACACCTTTGTATAGGGGTTTTTTTTGTGCAAAAGAGGACTTCTCTATTTTACACGGCAACAAGCCAAACAACGCTGGTTATATCCGAAAGTTAAGAATGTTTAAACTCAAACAAATATTGGTTAAATTGCGGCACTCGAATAAACCTAATATCTCTACTATCTATCTATGATCAATTTGTGATTTGTTTATGGTATTATAATAACCCTTTTTTAGACTCATCTTTCTTGATAAGGGTTCCTCAACTATCTCATCTATGAATTTAGGATTTGCTTAAGGTGTCCCAGTGAACAACCCCGGAGACTCACCCTGCTCAATGAGGTTTGTCCTCACCATCTGAATAATACAGTAATACCTCTGATACCATTTGTAGCATCTGGTCTTTTATATCACAAATATTGTCTGTTTTGCTTATGAGAAACTCACAAATTTGTTTTTAGTTGCTCGGATGAACACTTCCTAGGAAGATCACTCATTCACAACCAATGCCCTCAAAACGCTTTGATAATATTAAAAACAAGAAATTTTTTTATAAACCTAACATTTCTTATGTTTACGGTCGATGAAATATTTGTTTAAGATGTTATAAAATCTTCTGGTGGTCGGGAAGCCACCAACTTTCGTACCACTTAAATATCTCAAATATTACCATCATAGTTGATGATGGTGGAGCTGGTTATAGTATTTGCCTTTGAGCTTTGTAGTGCATGTTCGAACCCTTTAGGTTGCATTTATTTTTATTTATTTTTTCTTCTTTTCTTTACATTTCTTATAACTTCCCCTTGTATTATATTATTTTTTGAATTTTATGCCGCAACATGTGATTCATACTATTAATTTCTTATAGTATTTTTTGAATTTAATATCAGTTTCTTTTATTTACTTAACAATGTTATTGCCACTATTACAACATGCGTAATGAAATTCACAAACCACACGGGCCTAAATTCTAATTCAATCTTAATCCGTATACAAAACGAGCCCAAAACACACAACATATCATATGCAAACAAATAATAACCTTCTTCAAATTCTTATATATTTAATACTATTTGCTGGTGTTCGATTTATTAAATATATTTTTTGATGGTCATTGTCAAGATATACATTCTTTTCACTCGAGCTTCATCTATCGATACATTCGATGGCTATTTTTGATAAATATTATCGTAGTTGATTATTTTTACTTCGAATTGGCTTTTAAGGTATATTTAAGATAAGTTTTTGATGTTTAGGTAATGAACATCACAACAAACAATTTCTAACATAAAATAATAAACATGAGAACCCAATGGATAATTAGGATATTAAGCAACAAATGCCTGCCTGCTTGCTAGTTCCTGATCATTTGGGTCTTTGGAGTCTAGGGAGACTTCATCGGGCTATAATATTTCTTTAAAAAAAGAAGGGAAACACAATTGAATAATCTTAAAGAGTTTCAAATAAATAAAAAAGAGAAAGATGAGAAGATTTTATTGGTTCTTCTAATATTTTATCCACACTTTTGTATGATTTAATGGAAAATGAAAATTATTTTTCTCTAAGAGAAAATATATCCCTTTCTATAAAACCATGCAATAATCTAATATTTGTTGAACCAATCTTGACATTAATTAAAGTTAGGGGTCTATTTTGTAATTTATTTTGGTCATTATCTGGTAAAATAAAATGATAAATTTATCATGTAATTTACAGTTTTATCTCGAAAGGATTTGAGATAAGCTATTGTGATTTAACTTTATCTCAAAAAAATTTGAGATAAAGTATAATTTTTAAGAGTTGATTAGCTTGATGGGCAAAGTTGATTAAACTTTGTAAATTTTACTATCAATTAAATTGGAAGAGTTCCAAAATTGTTCTTGTGTTTCTGTTTGTTTTTGTTCTAGTACCAATTTACTTCAATATTCACACAAAAAACAGCGTTAGTTTTCGAACTTCATTCTCTTTCTTTGTGTTAAGATTAACACTAGACAAGTTAATACTTAACATTTACTATATACTTGCACTTTATATTATATTACATCAACATACTACATGTATTATATTTATACAGTATATTTATATAATATAGTACAAGTTATCGATAGACTAATGTATATTCTTTTTTTACTTTTAGTTGAACACTCGGAAATATATACAATAACGAGGCATGGTTTGAAACTTTGCATGATCACGTAGGATTCTTTTCTAATGACCAAATGTTTCTAGGATTTTTTTATTTTTTTTTAAGATTTGGGGGAGAAATAATGAGCAATACTAGAACCTCTTTTCACTGTGTTCGCTTGCTTCTGCGGCCGAAGCCATGTTCTAACTTCTTCCTGTATTTCTGGTGGTAACTCTTCGACCACTGATTGGTCAATTTCATCTACATTGTAACGCCATGGATTTGTTCCTCGTTTGTTATGACTTCCGGTCAAACTCTCACTCTCCATATCCAATGCTTCTTGTGCTCCTTCAATCAGTGTATCAACAATTCAATTCAAATACTAAGATATATA
>BJCM01005924.1:0-16024 GCA_018326385.1 Flaveria bidentis | reverse complement strand
ATTTACAATTATGCATTCAACACAACTTTTACATTATGAATATATATATATATATATATATATATATATATATATATATATATATATATATATATATATATATTGTTACTATGTAACAGTGCCCCTACACACGTTATAATATTTTGTACTTGTTTATTTCGTAGTATATAAACTCTTGTTACGGTATTATTTCAGGTGTTTTTCCTCAATGTTTGTATTTGTCGAGAAAACTTACATATAAATAAACATTTTGTGCTATCAATAATGTATTGTACTTTTAATATCGTCTACTAAATTATTATGGTCATAAATAGCATCTAGTGTAACACTCCAACCTGAAAATGTTGAGATGTCACTATAACAAATATCAAACAAAAACCAATCAATGATATTAAAGAGATGGTACATATTCGTAGATCTAAAAAGCCCAAATAACTCAATGCAACTTAATTTAAATGTTCTTTACATAAACAAAGTAATATAATATAAAAGAAAGTAATATAATATAAAAGAGTCTGGATATTTGATTTGCACTCTTTGTTGAATCTTCGGATTACCTTGATTACCTACATATAAATAAGTAGTCACCACAAAGAGAAATACGGCTGAACCAAAACATGTCCAATAACATAAGGATCAATATTAGTGATGATGAGACGACAAAATAATTGAACATCTAACACAATTGTTAATGTTAATTGAACTGAAGTAGAACTTAACATATAATATTGAAAACGGTATTTGATGCGAAACATATAATACCAAGTTGTCAATATCTAATACATAATTAATCATATAACTAGATATTAATGTCGCGCGTTGTTACGGCAAAACCTTGGTTGTTGCTTCGCTATACCTGATATACGGGTGTATCAAATTATGCGCACACGACTTGCTACAATGAAGTCTATTACAAGCTAACTATTATAGTTGTAGCGACGGTTGTAGCTGCTTACTATAGATTTAAAATTATAGTGATTTTCAAAATATGTTGAAGCTGTTGTTTTATCCTCCAGTTGCACAATGAACACCTCCCCGCCAAACAACAGTAAACAACATCCAATAACACGAACCAAAATCAAATTGGTAGCAAACAACATCAATTCATTAGCAAAAATTAATAAAGATCATAAAAGAATGTGTTATATGAGTCAAGCTTATGAACTAATTGTTGAATAAGAACTCTTGACCATAAAATATAACATTTACATACTTTCAATTGAGCGTAGATCATCAAAATAATACTTCACTAAACATAATGTACGTAACCACGAGAGTTTATGTAAATTAAACAAAAGCACAATTGATAATAATAAAATTATTTGAGAATAATATTTGACTAAGCATAACATAACCATGAGAGTAACGTGTAAAATGAATAAAATCACAACCGGTAATTATAAAACTAAGCAACTAAATCGATGCCAAATACATAAACCATTCAGGAACAAAAAAGGACCATGTTCATTCACATGAAATACAAGTGCATATTTGAATAGATACAACACTTTTAGGGTAATTTTCATGCACAATACTTTTAAGTGATTGTAGATCATTAAAATAATTAAAATAATTAATCATAATCTAACCATGAAAACAAGCTTTCTTCCGCACCTATCTTTTAACTTTACTGACTCAACCTTACAAACTAATAATTCAATAACAATACGCACACTTCATAACAAATGCACGCATGAAAAAAATGAATAAATAATTCACAAAAATTGAATAATCATAACGGTGGAAATAAACAGATCAAGTAAAATAAACAAAGAGTCAGGAAAAAAAACATGTCTTGCCTAAACATGTATCAACAAAAATAATATATTGCAATGTTTGAGAATTCATTTGTGGTCAACCGGACGTTTTAAGGTGTATATATTAAGGTAAAATCAGGTCTAGTACTGATTTTACTTTACTTGAGATGAAAACCGCGATTTCTACTAAGAAATTTAGATGAATACGTACCCGGATGTTCTATACTTTCAAAACCTTCGATCATCTTGTTTTAGGTTTCACATCCTCCCTTGTTTTAATGTCCAAAAGGGCAACCTGCATTATACTCTTCACCTGATCTATATGAAAAAAAGGCCAAGAACTGTATGAGTCGGTTCTAATTATTTTTAGTTGTAACTTTGCAATATGATACGTTTAGTCCCTTGTTAAGGCATTGCACTACTATATATAAAACTTCACATAACTATGTGCTTCAAAAATCAAATTAGCCCACACAACTACGTGATAAATGAAACATTAACTATGTCTTGCAAAACATACATTCAAATTTCTGATTTTCATAAAATATGACATGATTATGTAGAAAAGGTAACACATAACCATGTCCTGTAAGTTTACAATTTCAATTCTTATCTAAATGGCATAATTATATACTAAACCTCACATGGTTATTTTGTAGACAACCATGACTGATAAAAAAGTGCTTTGTGGTGCAGTAGGTTCTAATGATCTTGGAGATCCAACTTACGAAAGTCTTAAAAGGCAATGATCCAGGAATTTCTAAACATGTTTGCCATACATAATAGTACAAAGTTAACACCTAATATAGTTTGCAAAATGCTAACAAATTAAAGCCCAATTACCAACCTTGTGCATATCTATGTATCATGAATAACATATAGCAGCAGAAGATAACATATAACTTTAAATATGAGACAGGATTTAAATATACTAACTTGTGTAGTTGTAGACTGATTAGCGGTACATGTTTGTTATTCAGATTAGATAGAAGTATGTAGTAATCCCAGTACTTGCCCTTAAAAAAGAACTGGAACTAAGAGTGTCAATCATCCCTACACCTTGTATTCTAAAAATTGATTGCCTACCTATGCAAATGAAATGCAAAACCAACAATTAGCACAAAGAATAGTAAAGCTAAAGTTTGATTTTGACTAATCACTAATATAAGGGAACACCTACCATTAAAATCTACGCAAACATAAAGCTCACCAAGGTCATGTTGGGTCAACCCTAAGATATCCAAATCTAAACTCAAATAAACGGTGATGAGTATAGTGACGAAATTACAACCTTCACACATCAATGGAAATTGAGATTGAGTCCAAGAGAATTTTACCCTAGATACTAAGAAAAGGCCCAGAGAAGAAGGGGGGCTTTATTAATAGTCTGCGATGTGTTATCGACAAAGACTTCCTGGTACTCTGCTAGTATATGTGGTCTCTAGTCGAGTCTTCTTCATCATCCTCAAATAATACTTTGAATGCAAAATAACAAAGGAAGTTATTTTAAAGTATTTACTTAATAATCTTCAATGATTATATAAAGCAATAACAGGAGGATACAAGTGGACAAAATTAGCTAAACTTATAATTATACAAGTGTGAGGTATTTATAATATGAATGCTAAAATATAGTACAAATCTTGACCATCTATTCTAATTTTAGGATCAATGGTATGTTTCAACCATTGATCTACACATTATGGCATTCCACAAACATATAATACTATTGACTGTAAAACAATGTATAACATAAACAAGAAATCAGCAGAACAGATGATCACCAGTTGTAGGATGATGCTTTCGTCACTACTATTTGGTGTTGACACTCTTATCTAATGCAGCAGTGAATCGACAAATCTTCATCAACAGGTCTATAAGTGTAGATTCACGGTTGCTCATACTCGATCAATGTAGATGTTGTTATTCATCAGATGAACTTAACATTCGGCATATAAGATCAACACAAAACATTAAGTTTAGGCAGCTTTATCATTTACATGACTCAACAAAGTGTCATGTCATTGACGTCACGATAACATGCTATACATGCTCGGGTAACAGAGTACTAAGGGGCTATTTAGTATCCTTCTAATGATTACATAAAAGGCTACCTCTGAATTAGCAAATATCACTATTAAAATGATTCATTATTATAACTCTCAAATTTAACTATTATTGGTTTATAAAAGTTTTACTTTTTAAAAACATCAATTTTAAAATATTTCATATTTTTAAAAAAGTTTACTGTAGAAATAAAATTATTTTATGCAAGATCGTATCTTTAAAATTAACAATAATAAAAATATATTTTTCTTAATTTTGTTAAAGCTATTTTTAACCTAAAAGGAATAAAACAATATACTTAGTAATGAATTTAATTATTTAATTTGAGAGATAAACGAGAAAACTTTGATGAGGAGAAATGTAATATTGTCATGTGCTCCCACCGAAAGTTATTTTTTTATTAGAGTAGAAAGATGATTTTTAGCTTAGACTAGTATCAAGCCCCCCGCTTGCATGGGGGCGTAAAATTATGCCAAGTACTAATGGCACGTCACCGCCAGTGACCATCAAACCCGAAAAAAACTCGTATTAAAAAAGAATAAAAACGAATAATAAAATCGGATGAAAGGTAGACGTAAAAACATCAAACCACGTTGGTGAAATGTAAAACATATAAAATACTAAGTAAGTCAATCATGGAACAACACGTTGTGACCGGACCGCTAAACGGGGGGAAATAAGCGTAAAAACATTAAAACACACACGTATGTTGCGGCTTGTTAACTCAAAAAAATTCAGACCGAAATGTAAAATGAATTTTTTTGTAAATTATAAAAAGTATTGGGTTAAGTAAAAAAGTTAAGATGTACAAAAAAAATATATCAATACAACCCACTAAAACACATGTTACAACTCATAATCCATACCAATGTTGCAAATTAGTATATAAGTAAATATAATTTCATAGTAAATTTATAAGCTTAACGTACAACAATTTAATGCCAAATAAAGTTGAAAAACATAAGATACAACTATCTAATGCATAACATAGTCGAACATTAGTATTATATATAATGAAAATGTATTGTGTTCAATTCTCATTATGAGAAAAACTAGGTTTTTTTTCAGTTGGGGGTCTTGTCTTGAGGGGGATGAGACCTAAATGTGTTGTCCTGATTAAAAATCAAATATATGAATCCGATTAGATAACACATATTATCCAAAGCAGGGTAATACATTTGTTGTTAATTTTACTCGTTTTTGTGAGTATACAAAAAAATTGGACGACAAATTTTTTCCAGGTATTACGTTTGTACTTTGTAAAGCTGCGAGATACGTTTTTATATGAAATTTGTTGTTTGTACCTTATACTTTTTAATCATCATCTAAGTGAATAATTTTAACCTAAGATTTTGAATTATTTTCTTATTCTTAGATTAAAATTTCTACCACCTAGCACGGTGCTTATAATTATAATGCATAATTAGTTGGTAAATGGCTGTTTTTTACTTTATAAGTAACCATTATGGCATACGCAAATGCAAAGAATTTGTGTTGCTAAAGAGGTGCATGTGAAATAACTTTTGCAGCAATTAAAGGATAGAGTCCACCTCTTTTTAGGACAAAAATCACACTATTAATAGTATCCTATAAAATAAATTTTAAATTAAATAATAACAAAATTGTAAAATAACAAATAGATTCTGGGGATTGTGAAAATCATAATTCACTTTATGTGCAATACAAGACGAAGCTTATACTCTTGAAAAAAAATCCCTTTTTTATTGTAGAAAGATATTCCTTTCTTGTAGAATATGTGTTGTTTATTTATACATAAATATTACATAGAATTAAAACCGTTTATATTTTATTAGTAGTAACGAAATAATTCTGTATTCTATCTACACATATTAAACAATTAATTGATTAAATACACATTTGAACTATTTGGTGTGAGAGTTTTTTCGATGGTTTTGATCGTGTGAGTTTTTTCATGTCAAACATGGTCATTTTCAATGATTAAAACTTAAAAGTAGTCCTCACATAGGTAATTATAAAAACTGATTAAATTTAAAAACTAATCAAAAAATTAATATTTGGTCTAATGAATTCTTTTAGTCCTAAAAATTAGGTGTACATAATAGGAGTTCGTGGGGGTATGCCGAGTGCCTCTTCGCCAAATGACACGTTGTTTATCCCATCAATGTAATGCGGGTTCAAGCCCTATAACGTGAGCAATAGATGCGGTTAAAAGTAGAATTTTTAAGGTATGTGCTCATGTTTAAAAGGAAAAAAATGACAGAAAAAAATGACTTTGTGTACAACGCTTTTATATTGAACCATCAGGTAAATTTAAATAAGTTTAAATGTATGTACGTTTGTCACTAAAATACACATAGGAACTGATTTTGTCAAATGATTCAATAGTGATTTGCATCACTTTCAAATAATAGTTTATTTTCTTCCTTTCTACCTTTTGATATCTACGTGTCTTTTCTATCTATTAAGTTTTGACGTAACTACTTAACTGATCAAGGTTTTAGAATAAAATAACCCTTATAATTATTTAAGAAAAAAACTCAACTTGTGAACCTGTTATAAAAACTAAAAACTAACTCGTTTAACTAAATGTATTCGCAACTTAACTCTAAAAAGAACATTGTTCTGTTCAATTTAATTCAATCTTTTCAATTTCATATTGCATTCTTATTATATATTATTTTATAAGGGATCTTCACTTTTAATGATACCGGAAACTTTGCAAACACATGTTATATGTTGGTTGGGGTATTTCATATATGACACCTATTTCAAAAAGCTTGAAGTTGGTTTGTAAGAGAAGGCAAATTCATCTAAAAAGTAGATATATCAAAATAAAATAAAATGGAAAAGGTGTCCAAGTAGTAACAAGGCCGCGAACCATATAATTTATATAACTTTTTGTGTCATTGGGTTAATCACTTAAAAATGGTTTGTGTTCTTACTTAAATGCTCTTATATAGTTTACATCAGAAGATCAAACTCTTAAATTTAATAATGTGAATATTTGACTTCAATAAAGATGTGTTAAACTTCGGCGAGTGACTAGCATAAAAGTTCATTCTTCAAATAAAATATCACATTATCGTTTATTATTGTGTAAATGGTTCCCTTCATGTTCAACATGTTGTCACTGTGATTGTGTTCTCTTGTTTTGTGGCGTTGTTATGCCCTTTGCGACCAATATTTGTGTCACAACACAAAATTTGACGGACTTCACCTTGTCGGCCTCCAACAAGTTGCGGATGTTGCCCTTTGGATGGTCTTCATAATAATATTAAGCGTGTAAAATATTTATTATTTATCTTTATTATAATCTTTACACTAACACATTTAACTGCTAAACTTATTTAACTTAAAAATATGTTAACTTTACGTGAAACGTTATAAAAATGCATATTGTTATTTCATGATATTATAAAATAACAAAAATGAGCACTGTTATTCAACAATTAAGAGATAATAATAACATTCGAATTGATATTAAATAGGGTATGATTTATCGAATTAAATTACGCATATAAATTGCTCCCCTGCTGGTTCTCCACCTTCTTCTTCGTGCACTGAAAATGGCCCTAAAGATACATACATTCTTCCTGTACGTATCGATCTCCGTGGTCTCCGTCGCCACCATCTACCACCTCCTCCTACCGGCGGCATACATCTCCTCCGATCACCTCCGCCGCCGTACCCCCGCCTTCAACCCCCAACTCTTCATCCCTAACCCTCGCCTCCGACCTTACGTCGACAACAACCAAATCATCAACGAACAAGATGCTATCACCACCGCCATCAACACCACCGTCACCGGACAACCGTCGTATGATGATGATGATGATGATGATACTCAAGTGATTCAGATACAAAGCTCCAATTCGATTCGAATTAACGACGGAGGTGTAATCCAGTTCAAACCACAGGCTTCTCACTATCGGAGCAAAATCGAAGGTACTGTTGTATATAACTCAACTGTCGTTAGTCGATTTGATAATGCTAGTTCGATTTCGAGAGTTGATTCGTCGATTGCGAATGTTTCGGTTTTGTTTCCGTCATGGGAGGCGCTAGTGATAGTTTCGCCGGAGATCGGATCCGATAGCAATGATTCATCGTTGTTTTGTTTATTCGATACGAATGAGAGTTCTCCGGCGAGGTTTTCGGGAACGATGTCGTATCCTGATCGGAAAACGTTCACGTGTCAGCTTCCGAAGCGAGTTCTCCGGCGACTGCCGTTCCGGCAGCCGGTGTTGACTTCAACGCCGGAGGATGATAAGTTGATGTACAATCCGATGCTCTCGCCGGCGCCGGAGCTTCTCCGGTGGAACTTCATCGTCTACGACATCATTGTAACGGAGAACGACGTCGTTTTGTTCGTTAAAGGTATCAACAATCGGCAAGGGATCAACAGAAGCCCAACGGAATTCATTTGCCTTTTCGGTGACGATACCGTTAACGGCGTTACGACTTCTGTTACTAGCTCTGTGCAAGAAGTCTTTAGGTGTCAACGGCCTGAGTTAACGGCGTTAAGTCAGAACCCTGTTAGAGTCTCCCTCATCATTATACAAACCAACCAGGTGGTTCCGTCGTTGGCGTACTACACACCCCAGCGCAAGATAGCAACTGGTAGTACAAAGTCGCTACTGTGCGCGTGTACAATGGTCTACAATGTGGCAAAGTTTTTGAAAGAATGGGTGATTTACCATTACAATATTGGGGTTGATAAGTTCATCTTGTATGACAATGGTAGTGATGATGATTTGGTTAAAGTTGTCAATTTGCTAAAATCGCAAGGGTATGATATCGAGACACGGTTTTGGCTATGGCCCAAAACCCAAGAAGGCGGTTTTTCACATGCGGTATTGCTTGCAAAAAGCTCGTGTCATTGGATGATGTTCATTGATGTAGACGAATTTGTTTACTCACCATCTTGGACATCATCAAAAGCATCAAAATCACTTCTGCATAATCTTTTACCTGCAAAACCATACGGTCAGCTAATCGTTCGTTGTTTTGAATTTGGTCCATCGAATCAGAAGACGCACCCGTTAACAGGAGTGATACAGGGTTACAACTGCAGAAAAGAAATGGAAAACCGACACAAGTCAATAGTGTTTCTTGACGCGGTTCATGAATCTTTGCTCAACGTGGTTCATCATTTTAAGTTAAAAGATGGGTACAAAAGCAAGAAAGTGGATCTTGGAACCGCGGTTGTGAACCATTATAAGTTCCAAGCGTGGACCGAGTTCAAGGCCAAGTTTAGAAGAAGGGTGTCGGCTTATGTTGTGGACTGGACCCGTTCGGTGAATATGCAATCGAACGATCGGGCTCCTGGGCTCGGGTATCTTGCGGTTGAGCCCAAAGGGTGGGAACAAAGATTTTGTGAGGTGTATGACAGTCGGTTAAAACAGTTAACGAGAAGATGGTTTGGGACCCGAAAAGGTCAATCGGGGCTCCATATGGTTTGGCAGAATATGTAAATACTGGAACTTATTATTTTTTGGTCAGCTGACAGCTTAAAACTATAAGTCTCTAAATAGAGAAATTCGTTGACTTTATTGGTATTTTGACATTCTTATTTGACTTTTAGTTGTAAAAAATTCGGAACTTAAACGTCAAAACGTATTTGCGTGGGCTTGGGCCCAACAACTAGCAGAGTGGCAGTCTGCTGTTTTTGGCCCAATAGTCTAGATTTGGAAATTTAGACTGTGTTGTTGATTAAACCATTTATTGTTTTGGAGTTGACTCTCATGTTAGGGTCAAACTTAAACTTCAAGAGTTACTCTTCTATTCATAGAAACTTGTTATCGAAAAGCTTAAGAAATCCCATCAATACTGGTCTAACCAATGAGTTTGGGTACAACATAACCCGTGTTGGGCAGTTGACATTCCAAGTATTAAAGCAAAAACTAGTGGAAGTTGGTTTCATGATTTTCGGACTACATGGAATATACAGTTTGTTTGAAGGGCGTAGATACAAACTAGACTCCAAGAACTCAGGTTTTTTTGAAACAGTCTTCTTGACAATGCGCCCAAGGTAGTAACAAAACGAGTTAGATATGCATTATAGCCACGCTCGACATATGCACAAACTAAGATGACAACATGCATTGTATAAAACATAACACAACATTCTTATTTAAGTTGTTGGTGTCTGAACGCTCTTTCGTTCTCATGAATCCTAGTTATGATATTGTGATACTGAAGTTAGATGGTGATTAAAATCTAAGATTAGTTGTCTCTTTAATTACGTATATTTAATAGGATCAAATATTGGTGGTGATTACAAGTTCACATGGATGTTTTGTACTAGTGAGGCCACCAAGTCGCTTTCACAACAATAACGTGTAGTGGGTACAATGTTATTTCTATAAATCATGACATGTACACTTAAACGTTTAAAAGTGGTAAATGATTAAATAATAGATCGCGCATTATTTATAATGGATTCATATTCGGTTAGATTTCGTGTTATATACAACCTGAAATAGAAGAATAATATAAATAAAAATGAATAACGTGACTTATATAGATTTTAATTTGTAATAAAAGTTACCATTATATAAATCTAATTCAATTAATTAGGTCGGTTGGGTTTGATATCCCCGTATTTGAAAGAACAAAAAAAGGAAATGATTGAATTCACTAGCACCACTTAGAAATTTTAATTACTATTGTATGTGTTTCACAAGGAGTACACGAATTGTCTAAAGATTTTACTCAACTAGTAACTTTTTATTAAAAGGCAAGTCTATAAATACATTTTTATATTTTTAACGGTAAATGTGCGATCATCGTGTTTCGTAGCATATGAATTATGTTAATCAGGCTCACTTATTTATTTTTCAGTTAGGATCGCACCTCCAATCATCTCAGAATGAAACTCATCGTTAAGAAAACCCTTTAGCTCAACTCTTAGTATTTTGCTCGAAGTAAAACTTGAAATTATGATCTTTTTTTTTGTTTACATGCTATAAATCGCTTATTTTAACTTGTTGGAATAAACATGATTGGTCTCTTTATACCGGTTATATTCCTTTCCTTTTTGCAAACTTTTCATTTTCTCCCTTTTAATATAATGTTAAACTTTGTAACCATTTATTTTATCATAATAGTTTATCTTTTTGCTAGTTAACTGCATGCAATCATGAATCATATATTGATGACATTCATTTACAAGAATAACCTCTACACTATCTTGTTTGACAGATTCATGTTCAATATCGTGGTATAGCTTTTAATGTCTCACGAATCACGCAATTATACCATCGTCTTTTAGAGTTAATATTATGTTATATTATTTTTAAATAATTTAAAATTTTTGTTAGATAATATATTTAATGATAATTATTAAATAAACTTGTAACTCTCCTATAATTAATAAATAAACTTTTAATTATCGCATAGAATTCGATAATGTTACGAAAACTAGTTTAAATTAGTAAACTTAGATATAATGATAATTAATAAATAAACATTTGATTATCACAATCAACTAAAATTATATCACATACTCTATGGGATTGTTATATTTATCCGTTTAAATTAAAGATATGATTAAGACTTAATTAAATAATAATTCAAGACGCACCAGATATCTTGATTAAAACTGAACATTTTATTTCCTAAGTTATTTGATTTAGATAGTTATTTTAAAAAAGATTAAAAAAAAGTTTGAATTGTATCTACGTAAAAGTTGAATGGAGGAGTATAAAAGTAAAAATAAATATAAAGGGGTATATATAACAAACAAACATTTCCAGTAGATCTTACTCAAATAGTAGGGAATGATGATAGTAATATAAATACATATATTGTTCAATCTCAATAGATAGAGAGAATGCTCAAATGAGACCATCGACTCAAGAAAAACATCATTTTATATATCACTAGTGTTATTTTACACTGAGCGGGAACATTATGAGAAATGCATTATTAGCCACGAGAATATACAAAGAAAAAAATCATAGTCGTCACAAAAGCAGCAAACATATAAGAGGATATAAATTGGGGGCAAAAGTCAAGTCTTTAGACTAAATACACTTATAATAAAATATAAAAGACTAAAGGCAAACCTAGAATGTATCTATTTTTGACATTGATAACGAACCTAAGATACTACTTCCGCATAATCTTACTCTACATGTATCCCTATAAATCTCGAATAATTATCCTACGTCTCCAAGAGCTCTTATTATTAATCATATCATCATAGATAGGAGTGTTAAAAAATATTCATATCCAAAACCAACCCCAGAATATCAGAAAATTTAAATTTGAAATATCCAAATTTTCGGATTTAGATGGTGTTTTTAGGATCTTCGGCCATTCGGGCATCCGAATTATCCGAGATATTTTTATCAAAATTATTAAATAATTAATATTAATTACAAATTCGGATATATTGAATATTTTCAGGCATTTCGGATATTCATATATAAAAATTTCGAACATCTAAAAAAACTTTTAGTAAAAAACATTATATGTTTATAAAAACCATTAAATATACATATTTCTTTAAGAATTCAGATATCCGAATCCAAAATTTCGAATATCCGTTCATATTCAAATTCGAATAGTGAAAAACACTATCCAAAATCTACGGATATCCGATTTCAAACACTCCTATTTAGAGAGATGCAAGATTAGGAGATCCCATCTAATCTTCTCCTTCCATGTGAGCATGGGTCCACCTTTGCTCCTCTTACTCTTCATGTGATAACCTCTACAATCATGTTAAGAATCATGAGTTGTCTGAACCATTTTAGTGTTTCATTTTTTAATACATTATGAACTATATAATTACAATTCAATACTTTGATAAAACTTTTATATTTATATTATGTATCTTTTGAAGTAACAAAACGATGTATTTTAGCTCAATTATTTGTTACATTATGTATCTTTTAACTCTAACTAGAAACACCAGCATTAAATGTTTTTATTGAGGTAAAATCTAAACCAACTAGAAACAAAACTATTAATTGTTCGTATAAATATGGAATGAATTATCCATGCACATGATTCTTTTGTTATATATTTAACACCAAGCAAAATAACATTCAATGTACTAACCGTGTTACCACCCCTCAAAAAATACAATAATGCACTAGTGGTCCCTCAAGATTAACTTAAGTAAAAAGTTTAATTGGATATCGGATCTATTTTAACTAAATTAATGGAGTAAACTACAAAAAAAGGTTGTCCTCACCACAAATGCATTTGTATCGTGGATTTCTCCTTGGTACAAATATTTCATCGCTAAAACCCCCCAAACAAATGAACAATGAATATACAAAAAATCCCCGACATATCTCGAGGACTTGTCAACGGGAAAACTTACGCAGGAGTTTCTAGTTTTTATCACAAAACCTATCCTGACTATATGTCTTTGGTAAAAAATGCGTGGAATTATAACATTTACTCATTACTTGTGAAAACTTGTACTTAAAACTTTTTTAGCAAAGACATGTTCTTAGCACATGTTCTGCCGAGGACATTTAGGGTTTTATTTAGGGTTTTAGCAAGGACTTTTCTTG
Organism: Flaveria bidentis; assembly: GCA_018326385.1. NCBI lineage: Eukaryota > Viridiplantae > Streptophyta > Magnoliopsida > Asterales > Asteraceae > Flaveria > Flaveria bidentis. The sequence goes on along the minus strand of BJCM01005924.1, from coordinate 2,688 downwards.
TCGGAAAAGCCCTGATTCGTATAGTGATAGCTAATTAATGTTAATGTAAATTTCCTTCCTTTTAGGGTTTAAATTTGAAAATTTCCTAGTCATGTTAATGAACTCGAACAATCGATCATGGAAACGTGCGTTTTTATTAAGCATCCGTAAGTATAAAATGAACGAGAATGTTGATTTTGGTTCGCCGTTAAATAATACTGAACAAAAGTATTTGCTTGGATCATTACGAGTTGTTAACATAGCAATTTGAAGCTAATGTTATTACTTTAGGTTTGGTAAATTATGTTATGATTCAAATTATTTAAGATAAGTTGTAAAGTTATCTAACTTTCACGAATGTTAACCATACTCATGCAAGTAGTTGTAAACAATAGTTATTGATCATCAAAATAACTAGATGTAAAAAATTATACATCCAACCACCCATTACTTTACACACATACTATTATTTAAAGAGGATAACCTTCTTATGTAAGGTAACACTCAAAAGGGACCATTTATGTAATTTTGCACAAGAATGTGCATATATAAACACACAACCATACACCCTTTAAAGATCAAAGAGAGTGTTGCATATCAAACCTTCACCCATACATTGAAGCTTTAGATATGTGCATTGTAGTGTTTGCTTGGCAAGTTCACCCTCTCTACCCTTTTCTTCTATTGCTTAATAGAGATGAGTATCACCACAGGTATAACACACATTTTAAACTTTTTTAATAGCCCACATACAACTTTGTGTTGTTTGCATTGTGACACATAAACCTTGTGATTAAATAAATATGGTTGGTTAATTGGTGATTTCTATGTGTTAGCTAAAATAGGCTACTTTGAATTGTGCTAACCAACAAACACTTTTGTGTCAGTTATAACTCTTTTTGTAGTTAACCGTTCATCATCTTTCCCAATCTACCGATACTTACATTTACAAACCATATTAGTTACATATTGTTGTAGGGAATATCCAAAAAGGTAAAATTAACATTCAACAACTTAAAAGGACAGTTTATATTTTTTCACTGCACATGATCATATCACTTGTATCACACATTACATATAAATATTACATGGATTTGTTTAGATATATGTAGACCGAAAATGCAACTTTACATGTTCTTTTTTGTGTCTACATTTTCCCCATTTTAATACATACAACTTTTGTTTATTTTTTGCAATTACTCAGACATATAAACACATTTAGATTCATATTAGAATAACATTTAATATGTTATATTTGCATTAAAAAAACTTTAAGGCCAACGAAGTCGATTGGGTGGTGGGAGGGTGGAGAGATAGTAGGAGGTCGGGACGAGGTGGGCGGAGGGACATGGTTGGCATGTACAAGAGAAGGTAGAGTCTCGTTTCTTACCAATGTCTTGGAGCTTCATACTCTCCCTGAAGCCAAGAGTAGAGGAGATCTTCCATTACGTTTCTTGCAGGTGCCATTATTTAAAACTGTTAACGTTTTAAGGTTAAAGGTTTTAGTGTTATAACAGTTTGTAATCTTTAGCAAATAAACTTTTAATAGTTGTTACATCTTGAAGAATAGGTATTAACATGTGTTATGTTATATATGATTGTAGAGCAAAAAGAGTTCGGAGGAATTTGCAAGGGAATTAGTGAAGGAGGTTCACGAGTACAATGGGTTCAATCTCATAACCCTTGATCTTTCTTCAAACAAGATGTTTTACATATCAAATAGACCGAAAAGTGAACCCCCAACGGTTCAACAAGTTCAACCCGGGGTTCATGTTCTCTCTAATGCCAAGCTTGACTCCCCCTGGCCCAAGGTCGTGTATTCTCCTACTCTACACCAAACCATCAAACTAATTACATACAACATAAAATGAGTGAGCTTATTACGCGGATTATGTCATTAATACCCTTATTTGTACACACAAAATCCATAACATTAACTACATGATTGGTTAACATGGCTATAAGGTCTCGTTAACCATACATGTGATAAATGAGATATTGAGATATCAATATCTTTAATAACAAAAACATGTTATATTTGCTTTTAGGTTCAACGTTTGAACTTAAGTTTCAAAAGACTACTTAACACATACTATGACGATGAGAATATACCCATGAAGGACATGCTCGACAAACTAATGAGAGATGACACAAAAGCCGACATGAGTCAACTTCCTAATATTTGTTCGACGGATTGGGAATACAGTTTAAGCTCGATATTTGTCGAAGTAGACACTCCGTTGGTATGCATTTCTTGTTTTAAAAAAAAACATATGGTTATGAATCATGTAACGTTTTAGGTCACATTTGACTTTGTTGACCAACAGGGACGCTATGGTACAAGAAGCATGATTGCACTAAGTATAAACGATACAAAAGAAGCAAGTTTACATGAGACCTACATTGAAAAAGAATTATGGTGGGAGAAAACCATCAAATTTTATATTAATTAAAAGTTCAAGTGAATGGCATCGTCTTATAATGAAAAAGAGATATGCTTTATGTTACACTATTTGAAGTCTTATTATTATTTTCTTTTTTGATATGTAAAAAAATAAACACAAGCCCATCCCCATTGTTGATACATATTCATCCCATATGTGTTCATAGGTCTAAATGTATTGGAATAAATGCGTGTATTATAATAATAATAATAATAATAATAATAATAATAATAATAATAATAATAATAATAATAATATAATAATA